>MU224330.1:2176535-2187130 GCA_018584345.1 Thuja plicata | reverse complement strand
AACAGGGTTGCAGATGCCCTTAGCAGAAGGCAACTATTGTTGACAGAGATGCAGATTGAGGTGGTTGGGTTCAATGAACTCAAGAATTTGTATCCAGAGGATCCTGATTTTGGTGAAGCTTGGAAAGCTTGTACAGAACTTGTTACTCTAGACAGGATGAAGTGGCTGGATTTCATCATTTAGGATGGAATGTTATTTAGAGGGAGCCAATTATGCATTCCACAAATTTCTATGAGGGAAAATCTCATCAAGGAGAAGCATTGCGGAGGATTGGCTGGACATTTTGGTTGAGATAAAACCCTTTCTCTGGTTAGCGAGAATTATTATTGGCCACAGTTGCAGCAAGATGTCAAGAAGTTTGTACAGAGTTGTAGAGTATGTCAAATGGCAAAAGGAGAAAAGAAGAATATAGGATTGTATCAACCATTACCTATACCAGAGAAGCCTTGGGAGGATATCAGTATGGACTTTGTTCTTGGTTTACCAAGGAGTCAGCGGGGATATGATTCAATTTTTGTGGTGGTTGATAGGTTTTCAAAGATGGCACATTTTATTCCCTACAAGAAGACTAATGATGCTATTCATGTAGCATAATTATTTTTCAGAGAAGTGGTGAGGCTACATTGTTTTCCAAAGACCATAGTTTCAGATTGAGACACTAAGTTTGTTGGATTTTTTTGGCGTATGTTGTGGAATAACTTGAAGATAGATTTAAAGTTCAGTTCATCACATCATCCATAGACTGATGGACAAACAGAGGTGGTGAATAGGAGTTTGGGAAATTTGCTGAGATGTTTGGTTGGAGATAAGCCAACAGGATGGGATTTTATTTTACCACAGACAGAATTTGCATACAATAGTTTTTTCAATAGGAGCACTGGTAAATCACCATTCTAGGTTGTATATGGAAGTAGTCCAAGAAATGCATTTTAATTGAGGAAGATAGATAAAGAAGAAATAAGCAGTGCTGAAGCTGAGGATTTTGCAGAACACTTGAAGAATATCTATGAGAAAGTGACGAAGCTTATTACCAAAATGAATACACAGTATAAGGCTAAGGAAGATGAGAAAATGAGACATACCAAATTTTAGGTTGGGGATGAAGTCATGGTTTATTTGTGGAAGGAGTGATTTATAGTTGGTACATATAACAAGTTGAAAATGAAGAAGTTTGGGTCATGTAAGATACTGAAGAAACATGATTCAAGAAATGCTTATGAGGTAGAATTGCCTACTAAGTTGAATATTTCACTAGTATTTAACATTTTAGATTTGACTGAGTATCATGAAGCAGGTGTTGAAGATGAAATCACAGTGGCACAATGGAGTATTCTAGCAAGTAGTTTAGATACCAAGGAGATTGAAGACATACTGGACAGTCATGTTGGTAGAAGCACAAGGAATAGGACATATGAAGAATATCTAGTCAAGTGGAAAGGATGATGTATAGAAGATTCATCATGGCTGACAAAGGAGGAGGTTAACCAGCTTGGTTTTCCTCTACACACCTGAGACGTGACAGGGTCACTTCTCAAATTACCTTGGGTGTCTGATGCAGGAGCATCCTGGGTGTAAGGGCAATCTTGCATCGCCCAAAAATATGCGTTTTTCTATTCAATAAGGGCTATTTTGTACAAAGTTGTTATTTTTGGAAACTTACTATTTTTAGTAAGTTGGTCGTTTGAACTCAGAATGTTCTAATTTTCTAGGTGAAGGTTTATCTTAGTCATATAAGAATGCCAGTTGAATTTCATTGCCAGATCATCTGTATTGGCGAAGTTATTCAGGATTTACTATTGAGATTTTAGGGTGCAAAATCCTTGAGCTCAATTTTCTGGACCTTAGAGGCTCCAGATCGAGGTTGAACCCCCGACTAATTAACGCTTTGTGAGTCAAACACTGTAGATCACGATCTCCCCTTTCAAAAAAGTGGTTATAATAGCCAAATGGAGCTGCGGTTCAAAAGTTATGGCTTCCGAAAGTTGGGCTACCTAATCTCATGTTTTGTAAATATTTAAAGCCGACCCTTTTGTAATAAAAGTAAAAAATAATTAAATGCTAAGGGTAGTCGGCCTTAATGGCTAGATTTCTGGAACCTTCTTGGATGGTTGAAAATTGCCTATTTAAGGAAGGCCCGTGGTGTTTTCTAGCCTAGTTCTGGATGGTTATTTGAGGCTTTGTCCTACAGATTATTGTAAGGGATGCCCATGTGGCTTTTGATATTGTAATTCTGAAGTTTGTAATTCCACATTTATGGAGCCAATAAGAAGCCAATTTTCTATTCTTGCAAATTTCTGTTGTTTCTCTTTATTTCTGTCGTGTGTTTGTGGTATTAAGGGGAGCACCCTTCATCAAGTGGTATTAGAGTGAGAAGTTCTTGAGTGTGTAAACAGATCACCGACTGTGAGGTAGTTTGCACCAGGACCGTGGTTAGGGTTTCAGCATGCTTCACAAAAATGCGTCCACAAAGGGAACGTGGTGGAAGAGATGGCATTGTGACACCTGAGGTTAGAGAGCTCCAGAGACAAGTACGAGCATTGCAAGAAGAGATTCATGGAGGAATGAATCTTAATGTTAGAAATGAAAGTGAGGATGAAGCCGAAGAAGGAAATGATGATCAAGAAGAAGTTGAAGTTTTGAATCCAGAAGAAGAAAGGCTTTTCTGAGCCATTTCCATGATTGGGAAAAGACCTAAGATTGAGGTTCCAACATTTTTAGGGAATCTTAACCCAAAGGAGTTGATTGACTGGATCAACGAATGTGAAGAATATTTTGAGTATAAAGATATTGAGGATCCTTATCCGGTCAAGTTTGTGAAGGCCAGACTGAAGGGTCATGCGATGATCTGGTGGCAGGAGATCCAATTGAAGTGAAATCAAAGAGGAAAGGATAAAATCAAAAGATGGGATCAGATGGTAGATAAGTTGAACTGATAGTTCATTCCTGTTGATTACGAGCTTGACCTACTGAAGAAAATACAAATTTTGAAGCAAGCAGGAGACTCTGTCCAAGAGTATACCGAGGAGTTCTATCGAATCCTCATCCGAATAGGCCATGCAGAAGTTGATAAGGAGAAAGTTTCCCGTTACCTTAATGGGTTGAGCCCAAGCATTCAGGAGGAGTTGAACCTGATTTGAATAAACAGTATTGAAGAGGCCTACCAATTTGCCCTAAAGGTAGAGGAAAAGTTGAACAAGAATTTTGAAAGCAGGCAAAGTGGAAGAGGTTGTGGTGGAAGATCTAGTGGACGACCTTATGGAGGCCGAAATGAAGATCACAAAAAGAAGGATGAGGCCAGTAGTATTCAAGGTCAGAGGGGAAATAATTTCAATCAAAATAATAGAGATCAAAGAGGAAGAGGACAAGGACAATGATCAGGAAGAGGAGGCTTCCGTGGAACATGTTTTTACTGTGGAGAAGGTCATAGGGCATATGAATGTCCTCAACGCTAAGGAAGAATAGATAGGAGAAATGAAGGCCAGGCCAGAGTTGCACATGTAGATGAAGATGCCAGAATATCACATTCTGAAGATGCTGAAAGAGGAGAAATGTTGATTAACAAAAGAGTCCTACTGAGTGGTGAGAATGAACCTGAACAAAGGAGGAGCATATTTCGCACCAGGTGCAAGTGTGTGGCTAAGTGTTGTGATGTGATTATTGATAGTGGAAGCACTGACAATTTGGTGTCAGGAGAGATGGTGACAAAGTTGAAGCTCAAGAGATAGAAACACCCACATCCATATCTGATTGCCTGGGTACAGGATGACCACAAGGTCATGGTCAATGAACAATGCCTCGTGGAGTTCAAGATTGGTGGATACCATGATGAGGTACTGTGTGATATTATATCTATGGATATATGTCATATGTTGTTGGGTAGACCATGGCAGTTTGACAAATGTGTTGTACATGATGGTCGTGCGAATACCTATTCCATGACAAAGGATGGAGTCAACATAATCTAATCCATTGCATGACGCATGAGTTCGTAGATGGTATGAAGCATGAGCATGTGTGTTTTTCTTTAATTCAAAAAGATGGTAAGGAAGAAGTAGAAGATGTTCCTGTAGAAGTTGCAGATTTTTTGAATGAGCTTCAGGATATTGTATCCGATAATGTGCATGATGGATTACCACCAGTCAGAAAGATCAGTCATCAGATGGACTTGATTCCAGGAGCGAGTTTGACGAATAAGGTAGCACACAGAATGACACCTGCAGAAAGTGAGGAGTTCAACAAACAAGTACATGAGTTGTTGCAGAAAGGATTGATCCATGAGAGTCTGAGTCCCTATGTTGTGCCTGCAGTATTAGCACCAAAGAAGAATGGAGAGTGGAGGATGTGTATAGAATCTAGGGCAATAAACAAGATCACAATCAAGTACAAGTTTCCATTACCACAAATGGATGATATTATGGACTGTTTGAGTGGAGCTGTGTATTTCTCAAAGATAGATCTGAAGAGTGGATATAATCAAATTTGTATCAGAGAAGGAGATGAACGGAAGATTTCCTTCAAGACAAAGGAAGGATTGTACGAGTGGTTAGTCATACCTTTTGGGCTAACCAATGCACCGAGCACTTTCATGCGGCTCATAAACGAGTTTCTGAAAGAATTTTTGGGTAAGTTTTTTACCTAGATGATATTTTGATCTTTAGTAAGAAATTGGAGGAGCATGTGATGCATATTCGTATGGTGTTTGAGAAGCTGAGAGAAGAGAAATTGTTGATAAATTTGAAGAAGTGCAGTTTTGTGAAGAAGGAGTTAGTGTATTTGGGATTTGTAGTTTTAGTAGAAGGTCTAAAAATGGACCCACAGAAGGTATAGGCTATCCTTGAATGGCCTACTCCAAGGAGAGCTACTGAGGTAAGATCTTTTGATGGCCTAGCTAGCTTTTACAGAAAGATTATCATAAATTTCAGCAGTATTTTTAGACCGTTGACTGAAACAATGAGAGGGGATAGAAAAGATTTTAAGTGGACTAATGGGGTAGAAAAGAGTTTTCAATTGTTGAAACAAAAAGTTACAGAACAACCTATTTTAGCACTCCCAGATTTTAATAAGGTGTTTCAAGTAGATTGTGATGCTAGTGGTACTGCAATAGGAGCTGTTATGAGCCAAGAAGGTAAACCTGTTGCTTATTTCAGTGAGAAGATAAATGATGCCAAGAGAAAGTATTTTGTTTATGATCAAGAATTTTATGCTATAGTTCAGGCATTAAAGAAGTGGAGACATTATCTGCTTTCTAAGGAGTTTGTTTTATATACTGACCATCAAGCTTTGCAATATTTGAATAGTCAAGGAAAGATGAATGAAAGGCATTTGAAATGGGTTGAATTTTTGCAGAGTTATACATTTGTTTTGAAACACAGGAGAGGAAAGTCTAACAGGGTTGTAGATGCCCTTAGCAGAAGGAAACTATTACTAACAAATATGCAGATTGAGGTGGTTGGGTTCAATGAACTCAAGAATTTGTATCCAGAGGATCCTGATTTTGGTGAAGTTTGGAAATCTTGTACAGAACATGTTACTCTAGATAGGACAAAGTGGCTGGATTTCATCATTCACGATAGAATGTTATTTAGAGGGAGTGAATTGTGCATTCTACAAATTTCTATGAGGGAAAATCTCATCAAGGAGAAGCATAGTGGAGGATTCGCTAGATATTTTGGTCGAGATAAAACCCTTGCTCTGGTTAGCGAGAATTATTATTGGCCACAGTTGCAGCAAGATGTCAAGAAGTTTGTACAGAGTTGTAGAGTATGTCTAATCTCAAAAGAAGCAAAGCAGAATACAATATTGTATCAACCATTACCTATACTAGAGAAGCCTTGGGAGGATATCAGTATGGACTTTGTTCTTGGTTTACTAAGGACTCAGCGGGGACATGATTCAATTTTTGTGGTGGTTGACACGTTTTCAAAGATGGCACATTTCATTCCCTGCAAGAAGACTAATGATGCTATTCATGTAGCAGAATTATTTTTCAGAGAAGTGGTGAAGCTACATGGTTTGCCAAAGACCATAGTTTTAGATCAAGACACTAAGTTTTTTGGATATTTCTGGCATATGTTGTGGAAGAAGTTGAAGACAGATTTGAAGTTCAGTTCATCACATCATCCACAGACTGATGGACAAACAGAGATGTTGAATAGGAGTTTGGGGAATTTGCTGAGATGTTTGGTTGGAAATAAGCCAACAAGATGGGATTTGATTTTACCACAGGCAGAATTTTCATACAATAATTCTGTCAACAGGAGCACTGGTAAATCACCATTCCAGGTTGTATATGGAAGTAGTCCAAGAAATGCATCTGCATTGAGGAAGATAGATAAAGGAGAAATAAGTAGTGCTGAAGTTGAGGATTTTGCAGAACACTTGAAGAACATCCATGAGGAAGTGAGGAAGCACATTACCAAAATGAATACACAGTATAAGGCTAAGGCAGATGAGAAAAGGAGACATAAGGAATTTCAGGTTGGGGATGAAGTCATGGTTCATTTGCGGAAGGAGCAATTTTTAGTTGGTACATATAACAAGTTGAAAATGAAGAAGCTTGGGTCATGTAAGATACTGAAGAAACATGATTCAGGAAATGCTTATGAGGTAGAATTGCCTACTGAGTTTAATATTTCACCAGTATTTAACATTTCAGATTTGATGGACTATCATGAAGGAGGTGTTGAAGATGAAATCACAGTGGCACAATGGAGTATTCCAGCAAGTAGTTCAGATACCAAGGAGATTGAAGACATACTGGAAAGTCGTGTTGGTAGAAGCACAAGGAATAGGACATATGAAGAATATCTGGTCAAGTGGAAAGGACAACCTATAGAAGATTCATCATGGCTGACAAAGGAGGAGGTTGACCAGCTTGGTTTTCCTCTGCACACCTGAGACATGACAGGGTCACTTCTCAAATTACCCTAGGTGTCTGATGCAGGAGCATCCTGGGTGTAAGGGCAATCTTGCATCACCCAAAAATATGTGTTTTTCTATTCTACAAGGGCTATTTTGTAAAAAGCTACTATTTTTGGAAACTTACTATGTTTAGTATGTTGGTCATTTAAACTCAGAATGTTCTAATTTTCCAGCTGAAGTTTTGTCTTAGTCATATAAGAATGGCAGTTGAATTTCATTGTCAGATCATCTGTATTGGCGACGTTATTAAGGATTTACTGTTGAGATTTTAGGGTGCAAAATCTTTGAGCTCAATTTTTAGAACCTTAGAGGCTCCGGATCGAGGTCGAACCCCCGGATGACTAGTGCTTCGCGAGTTAGACATTGTAGATCATGATCTCCCCTTTCCAAAAAGTGGTTATAATAGCCAAACGGAGCTACGGTTCAAAAGTTATGGCTTCCAGAAGTTGGGCTACCTAATCTCATATTTTGTAAATATTTAAAGCCGACACTTTTGTAATAAAAGTGAACAATAATTTAATGCTAAGGGTAGTTGGCCTTAATGGCTACATTTCTGGAACCTTCTCAGGCTGTGGAAAATTGTCTATTTAAGGAAGGCCCGTGGTGTTTTCTAGGGCAGTTCTGGGTGTTTATTTGAGGCTTTGTCCTACAGATTATTGTAAGGGATGCCCATGTGGCTTTTGATATTGTAATTTTGAAGTTTGTAATTCCACATTTGTGGAGCCAATAAGAAGCCAATTTTCTATTCTTGCAAATTTATGTTGTTTCTCTTTGTTTCTGTCATGTGTTTGTGGTATTATGGGGAGCACCCTTCATTAAGTGGTATTAGAGTGAGAAGTTCCTGAGTGTGCAAACAAATCGGCGACTGTGGGACAGTTTGCACTAGGACCATGGTTAAGGTTTCAGCACACATCATGAAAATGCCTCCACGAAGGGAACGTGGTGGAAGAGCTAGCATTGTGACACCTAAGGTTAGACATCTCCAGAGACAAGTACAAGCAATGCAAGAAGAGATTCACAGAGGAATGAATCTTAATGTTAGAAATAAAAGTGACGAGGAAGCCAAAGAAGGAAATGATGATCAAGAAGAAGTTGAAGTTTTGAATCCAAAAGAAGAAAGGCTTTTCCGAGCCATTTCCAAGATTGGGAAAAGACCTAAGATTGAGGTTCCTACATTTTCAGGGAATCTTAACCTAGAGGTGTTGATTGACTGGATCAACGAATGTGAAAAATATTTCAAGTATGAAGATATTGAGGATCTTGATCAGGTCAAGTTTGCGAAGGCTAGACTGAAGGGTCATGCGAAGATCTAGTGGTAGGAGATCCAATTGGAGTGAAATCAAAGAGGAAAGGATAAAATTACAAGATGGGATCAGATGGTAGATAAGTTAAAGTGATAGTTCATTCCTGTTGATTATGCGCTTGACCTACTAAAGAAAATGTAAAGTTTAAAGCAAGCAGGAAAATCTATCCAAGAGTATACAGAGGAGTTCTATCGAATCCTCATCTGAACAGGCCATGCGGAAGCTGAGAAGGAGAAAGTTGTCCATTACCTTAATGGGTTGAGGCTGAGAATTCAGGAGGAGTTGAACCTGATTCAATTGAACAGTATTGAAGAGGCCTACCAGTTTTCCCTAAAAGTAGAGAAAAAGTTGAACAAGAAGTTTGGAAGCAGGCAAAGCAGAAGAGGTCGTGGTGGAAGTTCTAGTGGATGATCTTATGCAGGCCGAAATGAAGATCAGAAAAAGAAGGATGAGGCAAGTAGTATTTAGGGTCAGAGGGGAAATAATTTTAGTCAAAATAATAGAGATCAAAGAGGAAGAGGACAAGGACAAGGATCAGGAAGAGGAGGCTTCCGTGGAACATGTTTTCACTATGGAGAAGAAGGTCATAGGGAATATGAATGTCCTCAGCACCAAGGAAGGACAGACATGAGAAATGAAGGCTAGGATAGAGTATCACATGTAAATGAAGATGCCAGATCATCACATTCTGAAGATGCTGAAAGAGGAGAAATGCTGATTAACAGAAGAGTCCTACTGAGCGGTGAGAATGAACCTGAACAAAGGAGGAGCCTGTTTCGCACTAAGTGCAAGTGTGAGGCTAAGTGTTGTGATGTGATTATTGATAGTGGAAGCACTGAAAATTTGGTGTCAAAAGAGATGGTGACAAAGTTGAAGCTCAGGAGACAGAAACACCTACATCCATAATGGATTGCCTGGGTACAGGATGAGCACAAGGTCATGGTCAATGAACAATGCCTCATGGAGTTTAGTATTGGTGGATACCATGATGAGGTACTGTGTGATATCATATCTATAGATATATGTCATATGTTATTGGGTAGACCATGGTAGTTTGACAAATGTGTTGTACATGATGGTCGTGAAAATACCTATTCTATGACAAAGGATGGAGTCTGACATAAGCTAAAGCCATTGAATGACACAGAAGAAAAGGTATGTGGTAGTGCAAGTATAACTTTTGTTGATGGAATAAAGTTCCTAGATAGTATGAAGCATGAGCTTGTGTGTTTTTCTTTAATTCCAAAAGCTGGTAAGGAGGAACTAGAAGATGTTCCTGTAGAAGTTGCAGATTTGTTGAATGAGTTTCTGGATATTGTATCTAATAATGTGCCTGATGGATTACCACCAATCAGGAAGATCAGTCATCAGATGGACTTTATTTTAGGAGTGAGTTTGCCAAATAAGGTAGCACACAGAATGACACCTGCAGAAAATGAGGAGTTGAACAGACAAGTAAATGAGTTGTTGCAGAAAGGATTGATCTGTGAGAGTTTGAGTCCCTATGCTATACCAGCAGTATTAGTGCCAAAGAAGAATGGAGAGTGGAGGATGTGTACAGACTCTAGGGCAATAAACAAGATCAAAATCAAGTACAGGTTTCCATTGCCATGAATGGATGATATTATGGACTATTTGAGTGGAGCTGTGTATTTCTCAAATATAGATCTGAAGAGTGGATATCACCTGATTCAGATCAGAGAAGGAGATGAAAGAAAGACTACTTTCAAGACAAAGGAAGGATTGTACGAGTGGTTAATCATGCCTTTTGGGCTAACCAATGCAACAAGCACTTTCATGCGCCTCATGAATGAGGTTTTGAAAGAATTTGTGGGTAAGTTTGTCATTGTTTACCTAGATGATATTTTGATCTTTAGTAAGACATTGGAGGAGTATGTGATGCATATTCGTATGGTATTTGAGAAGCTGAGAGAAGAGAAATTACTGATAAATTTCAAGAAGTGCAGTTTTGTGAAGGAGTTAGTGTATTTGGGATTTGTAGTTTTAGTAGAAGGTCTAAAAATGAACCTAGAGAAGGTACATGCTATCCTTGAATGGCCTACTCCAAGGAGTGCCACTGAGGTAAGATCTTTCCATGGCCTCGCTAGCTTTTACAAAAAATTTATCAGAAATTTTAGCAGTATTTGTGGACCCTTGAATGAAACAATGAGAGGGGATTGAAAAGAGTTTAAGTGGAATAATGGGGCAGAAAAGAGTTTTCAATTGTTGAAACAAAAATTTAGAGAACAACCTATTTTAGCACTCCCAGATTTTAATAAGGTGTTTCAAGTAGATTGTGATGCTAGTGGTACTGCAATAGGAGCTGTTATGAGCCAAGAAGGTAAACCTGTTGCTTATTTCAGTGAGAAG
>MU224330.1:2135814-2148920 GCA_018584345.1 Thuja plicata | reverse complement strand
TGGTACATATAACAAGTTGAAAATGAAGAAGTTTGGGTCATGTAAGATACTGAAGAAGCATGATTCAGGAAATGCTTATGAGGTAGAATTTCCTACTGAGTTGAATATTTCACCAGTATTTAACATTTTAGATTTGACGGAGTATCATGAAGGAGGTGTTGAAGATGAAATCACAGTGGCACTGTGGAGTATTCTAGCAAGTAGTTCAGATACCAAGGAGATTGAATACATACTGGACACTCATGTTGGTAGAAGCACAAGGAACAGGACATATGAAGAATATCTGGTCAAGTGGAAAGGATGACCTATAGATGATTCATCATGGCTGAAAAAGGAGGAGGTTGACCAACTTGGTTTTCCTCTGCACACCTGAGACATGATAGGGTCACTTCTCAAATTACCCCAGGTGTTTGATGCAGGAGCATCCTGGGTGTAAGGGAAATCTTGCATCACCCAAAAATATGTGTTTTTCTATTCAATAAGGGCTATTTTGTACAAAGCTGCTATTTTTGAAAACTTACTATTTTTACTAAGTTGGTCATTTGAACTCAGAATGTTCTAATTTTCTAGGTGAAGGTTCATCTTAGTCATATAAGAATGCCAGTTGAATTTCATTGCCAGATCATCTGTATTGGCGAAGTTATTAAGGAGCTACTATTAAGATTTTAGGGTGCAAAATATTTGAGCTCAATTTTCAGGACCTTAGAGGCTCCGGATCGAGGTCGAACCTCTAGCTGACTAGCGCTTCACTAGTCAGGCACTATAGATCGTGATCTCCCTTTTCTGAAAAGTGGTTATCATAGCCAAACAGAGCTACGGTTCAAAAGTTATGGCTTCCAGAAGTTGGGATACGTAATCTCATTTTTTGTAAATATTTAAAGCTGACCCTTTTGTAATAAAAGTAAAAAATAATTAAATGCTAAGGGTAGTCGACCTTAATGGCTAGATTTTTGGAACCTTCTCAGGCGGTGGAAAATTGCCTATTTAAGGAAGGCCTGTGGTGTTTTATAGGGCAATTCTGGATGGTTATTTGAGGCTTTGTCCTACAGATTATTATAAGGGATGCCCATGTGGCTATGTATATTGTAATTCTAAAGTTTGTAATTCCACATTTGCGGAGCCAATAAGAAGCCAATTTTCTGTTCTTGCAAATTTCTGTTGTTTGTCTTTGTTTCTGTCATGTGTTTGTGGTATTAAGGGGAGCACCCTTCATCATGTCTACAGACGCAACTATTTTTCACTTATAGTTCCTTTTCATCTCTCTGCAGTGAGATCAGAATTCAGCTAGCATAGCTTCTGCATCCTCCTTCTTTCTTCGCGCTTACATGCTGTTCAGCTGAGTAGCAACTTCATTGATGATGTCTTCCATAAAGTCAGACAAAATATTTGACAACTCCAATTTAGATACTCCTAAACCATTGGATTTTTGAGGCAAGTCTCTTATTGCTCTCCCTTTATTCATAGTAGCCCTTGAATAGTTCAGGCATATGTTCTTTATATCATCCCAGTTCTTCTGAGTGATGTATCCACTAGCCATAAGATCCAAAGCTTCTATACTCCCATCATTTACACCTATTAGAAAAATGTGCTTTGGGCCTCCTCATTCAAAAAATGTGCTTTGGGCCTCCTCGTTCAACATAAAACTTGAATCATAATCCTCCAAGGTCTCATCCTCCTTTTGAGACATTTTGAAAATGTCACCCCCTTTTAAATCTTGACCCCTACAATATTCCTTATATTTGGAAAGAAACATGTTGCTCATGGCGTCCCAATCTATTATAGCATTAGCTCCTAGCCCCATGAATTACCTTAGAGAAGCCTCCTTACGAGTAGATGGAAATAATTTCATCTTATGGGAGTTGTGTAATCATAGCTCCTACATTCATATCATTCTCAAATAGAAAGGTTTTAGGGTCGTCAGTGATGAGGCCATAGAATTTTGGGAGTGCGGAGGCAGGTATGTTCTTTAGATTATGATTACCATGCCAAGGAGGAATGGGGAAAGGAAAGGTAGGTTGAACCATCCTTGGGGGAGGACCTAGCTGTTGTGGTTGATAGATAACAACGGCTAAAGGGTTGTCTTGATACTTAGGTTCGTCAAATGGGTCATGCAAATGTAGTGATCCTTCAAAGGATGACGACAAAGATATTTCTCCTTGGGCATCAACAAATGGATTTTCAAATGGGTTTTCTTCTTCACTCTCAACTCGGGGTTCCTTTGGCTGAAGATTAAAAATATCAAATGGTTCAACTTTGTTATTGCAAGGAAGGAATATCCCACGAGAGTCTCCTCTTCTATGCATAAAAGGATTACTTGAAACTCAATCCTAAATTATGAAAACTGGGAACATGAACACCAAAGTAAGTTTGAACTAACACAATCCCCAGAAGCAGTGCCAAAAATTATTGGCTAAATAGTTTTCTTAGAAACCCATAACATTAGATTGCTTATTTATAGATTGGACACCCTAAATGGTTGCTAAATGGATTATTCAGTCTCATTTAGTTATCGACCAGGGACGCAAACTTGGAATGGAATTTGCAAAGTATATGCTTCAAACTCCATTGATTCTCATGGCTAAACCTATGAAATTGAAATGCATTAAGCTTTAGGAAATATATGCTAACTCAAATAAATGATCTTACTCTAGGAAAATAGTAATTACGGATAGGAACTTCTCTACCCGCCTATGTTGTAGGAACAATTTACTAGTTATGTTAGTAGTGGCTGCAGGAACAACAAAGTTTTATTTTACTTCTCTAAAAACAAGGAAATGATTTCTACTCTAACAAGGGAATTCACTCACCTAGTGGGCCCCTTGGAAGAGTGAAAAGAACCACAATCAAGATAAAAAAAAATTGAACTCAACTTGTGCATTCTATTCATTCATTGAGAATACACTTAGATAAAATAGTATTACAATTGTATCAACTTCTATTCAGAAAATAACAACTAACTTGAATAACTCCAAAGAGTTACAATAGTCATCTTATTTAAATAAAATCTACAACTACTCCCTAAATCTAAGATCACTCCATTAATGAGGATCATTGCAGATACATAATGCTTCATAACAGAAATATCAACCATAGAGAATAAGTCTTGCCAGAATATAGTATGTGGTGCCTCTAGATCTGTGTGTTGTCTACAATAGGAAACTGAATTGACTCTTTCTTCCCACAAAGATCTTGTAGAAATGCCTTAACTTACTTCAACCACTTGCTCGACCTCTTCGACATGATGGCGTCTTTGCAGCAACGACTAGCTTTTGACATCTTCAACATCATGATGTTGATCTTTAATTCAGCACAACTAATACTTACAACATAATTAATGCACATAGAACCTCTGACAGATACATATTTTCATCATTAATATCAAGAAAGAAGTGTTAGGTTCCAATTAATACTCTTGCAAGGCACATGGCTATAGGAATGAAACTACCCACAAACATAGCAGAGGAAACAAGATCATTCATTAGCATATAACTACTGCATCTTATCATTTTATCCATCAGTTCCAAGAAAATATACTATGTTCCCTTTTCATCCATTTTACTACCTATGTCCTTACATATACAAAATATACATATAAAAGCATAAGTTTAAGTATCTATTTTGCAAGTAAACTACTGGAAAGAAAATAAGAAAAGATGGCCTTTAAAGAGGCTCATCATTAATCTTCGAGAAAGTTTCTTTTAATCGAGCGGTAGGTGTAATGCCTTCATGCAAAAGTTCTTGAGATCTATCTATTAAGGCATTATGCCTTGAAGCCACATGTTCATGGTGGGGTCAGGGTGGTCAGACAAAGGAATAAAGTAAAGACCAATCAAGTTCAGTTTGATCGGATAGACAACGTATTGCCTTGAAGACAAAGTTATCAAGATCTACTATTTAAGGCATTGTGTCATGGTGTTATCTGGCACAAATGAATTTGTGGGTCTCTAGTTTACACTGAAGTAAAGGCACAACAAGTCAAGAAAACCTGACAGCAGGCATAATGCCTTGATCACCAAGATGAAGTTGTTTAACTTTTGAGCCATCATGCTTGCAGCCCATGTTTCAAGGTCACATCTGTAGTCAGTGCCAAAGAGAAGGTAAAGGTGAAGCAAGTTTGTGAAGATCAGAAGGTGGGCGCCATGCCTTGATGAAAATTTGATCATGATCTAACCTTTGAGGCATCGTGCCTACGTGCCGCGAGGCAGATCTGATCCCATGCTTGAGGATTGCTTAAGGAAGATCAACGATCATGTTTTAAAGCTCAAAAAGATTCAAATTTGGGTCATTGATCAGGAATTCTGAGCCATCTGTGACCATTTTTATATGAATTTAAATATTCAAATGTTGTTTCTCAGGGTTTTCATGGCGGTGGTAACATTTTCAACTTGAAGATTGAGAAATGGGTCCAGCTGACTTCTTACTTAAATTAATGATGATGGGAGATGCATTCATAGATATATTTGATCTTCTGAGACATTTCCAAGTACATTGATGAGGAGACTTGGTAGTTTTAGGGTATTCGCATTGTTTATTAAGAAGCTATTGTAACCCTAATTCTTCCCTAACTAATCGATGGATTGACTTCTGAGCTTGTGTGCTAGGGGAGGCTGTATATAAGTAGTTTTAAAAGCTTTTGTAGCTAGGTTTTTCAGCTTATGCAAGACTTTTGTGGCATTCTCTCTGTCCTCATTTTTTCATCAATTTGTAATTTCTCATTGATTTCTAGATTATGTAAAGGCTTTTTGTGATATTTTCTCTATCCCTAGGCCTTCTTGTCTATATTTCTCTTATCTAAATTATAATAGTGGTTGATATTAGAGGAATCTTGGAGTTCTTGACCCCTCTTTATTTCTACATCTTTGTGCACTATTGTGAATCATTTGATTTAGATGATTTTGTGGATATTGTTCAATCCCCTGTCATTTTGTCTCATTATGTGCCTATTTGCTAGAGTGAATGTCTGTTTGCACGTCATAGTCCATGTCTATTCTGTTGAATATGTTATTGTTTGTCAAA
This sequence comes from Thuja plicata, assembly GCA_018584345.1. Classification (NCBI taxonomy): domain Eukaryota; kingdom Viridiplantae; phylum Streptophyta; class Pinopsida; order Cupressales; family Cupressaceae; genus Thuja; species Thuja plicata. Next base: position 2,143,904 of record MU224330.1, on the reverse strand, counting down.
TATTCTCTTTCCCTAGATAGCCTCTTTTTATTTCAAACCTCTGTATGAAATATTTATGCAACCCTATTTAGGAAGTTGTGTTCTACTAGATTCAAGATTTCACGCTAGTTTTGGTCACTGTATTTTTATTCATGTTACCTTCGGTGTATCACCTAATGAGATAATTTTATTTTCAGTCATTTCCCTCTAGTTCTCCTTCTATCCCTTTTCCTTTCAAGTTTACTTTCATGTTCAAAAGAAGATAAGGTGATTATTCAAGAGGAACCGGCCTAGAATCTGGAGGCTTCACTTCACTTAGAAGAGGTCCCACAACCTAGAAGTGATTCCCATGTTATACTAGATTGTTAGGCTAAAGCGCTTAACACGGTGCAAAATTTAGTGTATAATAACAAGCATAAGAATAAAAAAATACATATAAGTATAAGAAAAAATATTACGTATAACCGATATATGTCCATACATATATCCAAATGTAGTTCATTCATAGAACCAGATGCAATATGTATATGAGAAATAACCATAAAGAAAATCATAACATGTGCATAGTGAAGAATAATATGTATCCTCATACATAATATGCTCCCACACAGATATAAACCAATATATAGTATAGTATATACCCATAGGTCAAAAATAATTAATCAGTTATACTAACAACAGCTGTGTGGGTTTTAATAATAGTGTTAGGTATAACATATGTCATAGTAATGTGTATACCCACATATACATAGCAAAAATGATATCAAGGACATGAGGTCTACCAAGTGCTCAACAATGGATCCTTGATCCATATGATGAATAACAAGTCCATGATATTCATCAATTCATAAGAATAACTTAGCCATGAGCATAAGTATATCCACTGAATAAACAAAATATTATCTTATGAATTCACATAAGTATAAGAGTAACACAATGACCATATCATAAGCAAAGTCTTATCCACATAATAGTAGCAACAATGATCATAAGAATAAAAAATGTGTTCACACATAGAACCACATGTAATATAGTCTCAACTATAATAAATAAATATAGACTCAGCTATAAAAGGAAGTATAATCAATACATAAACAATAAGCCACTAAAGCATGCTCCATACATACATGCTAAAGTATACAAATGATGTATGGTCCATAAATTCATATTAAGTATACTAAATGTAACCAAATGTAATAACCAATATCCAAATGTAGTTCTCTCATAGAACAAACATAATTCATCTAGTATCCATAGACAAGTCTTAGCTTTAGTCATAAGAGTACTTACATAAGTCTCACCACATAAGAGTACCCAAATTTGTCCAACATATAACCAAGTGAAATGTGATCACATAAAGAGAAAGATGCATTAATATAGTTCCCTCTATAAATAAATTTATTCACACATATATATGATCAATAGAAAAACATATATAAAGGATAACATATATCCCTATAAAGTATGCTCCCATGCATACAACAACATTATCTCTAAGTATCCTAATGTATATTCCAACACATAAAATATGACAATTGTAAAAAGTAACATACACAATATATACCAATGTTCCAACATTCATTAACCAATAATGTATGCAGCCATGCATCAATAAAGAAAACATTTATACTAACAATCAGTTGTGTATGTTCCCATAACAGTGTAAGGTATAACATGCATCATAACAGAAACATGTCAATGTAACTATTCATAATGTAATGTACACTCCTCATGAATAACAGAGGTATAATTTATGCAAGGTATACTGCTAATCAGCTAAGCATATATAAATAGCTAATTCAACCAGCTACACATGTTCCCCAATAACAGAGATATGTTAAAGCAACATAACGAAGAATCATATCTCTTTAAAAAAAAAAGGAATCTTAACATATGATCATCTATGACAATTTGTTGTGCCAATCATCTAGGTATGTACCACACATACATGTAAAAGTTTATTATAAACCAATAAGGGCTTGCAAATTTTTAATATACTAATGAAAGGCGTGTTTCCTTCACATTAGGTATGCTCCTCATACCCATACATAAACCACATAAGTAAGACATATGTTAAGGTAAAGTGTGCAACCATGCATACAAAACAAAAATATTCCAATGCAAAGTATGCTTCCATAGAAATTAATCAACATGACATAAGGAAGGAGTTCACAAAAAAAATTAAGTGAGCCCAATGATTGAACTCCCTCTTAAACCACATACCCGTAATTAAGCCAAACCAAGGTATATGTTACTCAAGATGACCTACTCCTTCTGGATAATCCTATCTTCTTCCTCTAACAAGATCAAAACTCCCTCTTAAGGTATGTTTCTTGGTAGCTTGAATCTAACAAATAATGGAAGGGCAATTTGAAAAATGTGCGCTAACAAAAGATAATATGCACTAGGAGGTCAATCGTTTAATTGGAACAACCAATAAATAGAAGAAAACCAATTGAATTTGTACATGCAAATAAAAAAAACCCTCATAATAAGTTCAGTAAAGTCAAATTACTATTTCTGGGCCAAACCCCAATTTCCATTCTTAGCTTTGAAAGAGTTAGTTTGAATTCCTAGATCTGAAAATTGATCTTTTCCTCTACCTAGGCTCTGATACCACGTTAATATTTTCAGATTTAACAAGGTATTTTCAAACTATGGAGATCTTTCAATTAACTAAGCACACGATATAATTAAATAAACACAAAGAGGGAAAGCTAATACCCGTATTATAATTCTGAAATACATCCTTGGAGTCTTTAAATCTGATCCTTCGATTCCTTCTATATATATATATATATATATATATATGCCAAGTTTCCCACCTAGGGCCTCTTTAATTTTTGCTTCAAAGTGTCTTGGATTGCCTTAGATCTACCCTATGATCTACTACAATATTGCTACTAATCTAGAGCTACTACGATTCTCCCTTTTAGGGTTGCTGCAACAAATTTGCCCTTCTAGGGTTGCTTCTATGAAATCTCCCTTCTAAGGCTTCTGTTATAAATTCGCCCTTATAGGGATGCTCCTGTAGGTTTTCCCTTGTAAGGGTGTTGTTATAAATTTGCCCCTATAGGGCTGCTGCTATGAAATTATAGATTAGCGATTCTTGGAGGAGAAGTACATGTTATGTTTTTGATGGATCTTCTCCAAGAATCGATCTTGTATAAATATGTGGCTTGATAATTAACTCCTCCTCTAGAGGATGGCTTACTTGGGCCCTTTAATTAATTAATAATAATTAAATCCTCTAGAGGAAGGCCGACTTGGGCCCTTTAATTAATTATTATTTTTACTTATTTTAAAATAGTAATTATAATTACCTTAATTATTATAATAAAATTGCAAATGTAGAAGGTAGGGTAGTAATAACAAATAAAAACAAATTATTATTATTATCAAGTGTCCAATTTGATCTTAGCCATAAAGGCTATAATATTAACACTCTTAACATGGTAAAGGTTCTAACATGCCTAAAGTATATCTCTTAACTAGGTAGAAACTAACAGTGTTGTTGTAAACTCCTAACAAGGTTAAGCTCCTCACAAGGCATACTTCAGAAGAGTACATTATTTTAGTGGGCACTAATCCCCACCATGTTTTTTTTTTCCATATTTGGGTTTCCAGAAGATAAATTTGTGTGTCAAATTCATGGATGATCTTGGATGCTTAAGTTTTTCATTACTACTATTAAGGTTAAACTTGTGAATGTTGATTAAAGTTTAAGTGGTTGTAAAGGTGGTTTGTTTGGTAGATTACCAATTCACCCCCCTCTTAGTAGGATGATCTCAAGTCTAACATCACCAACTTGGTTTTCTATGCATTTCCACAAACGTATTTTTTAATTGACCTAAAAAAATAAGATGAAAGTATAATGAAATACATGCTTCCTAAAAAATTAATCATATGATTCCACATTCATCTTCTTCTTTTTTGACACATTGGGCTTTAGCGAAGACATGCATAATAAATTTCTACCAACAAAAAATTGGTGAACAAGTTGTAGATGTTCTTCATCATTTTTAATACTCAAAATTTTATCCTCCAACTATCTCAGCATGGTTCTTGAACTATAAAAATATCTAACTTCATTCAAGAGTTCAAAACCCTACTCAAGCACCAACCTATTTTTCTATGCATTTGTATGACCGAATATTAAACTGACCTTAAAATTTAACACAAAATGTTTGACTCTACTGAAAACATGTTTGAATCTTTGGCTCAATTTCATATGTAAATCATTGTATAGGCCAACGCGGTCTTGGAAATATGTTTTGTATATTTAATTTTGGTATTTGGCTTGTTTGATTTGAGCGGAATTCTTTGTAATTTTATTTTATGGTTTGATCAAGGTGGTGGGCTTAATATTTCATTAAATTAATGGCAAGTTGACTTCTTGAGGATGCATGGCTCATTTTGTATTATCATCATGGCAAAAAAGTCATGTTTAGTTTCTATCATGAAAGACAAAATGAGTAAGTATGGAAAATAGGGCAAACAGAGATACTCAGCGATCAGCACATTAGCGCACATGCAAGAGATCGATTTAGTGTATGCGCATTCAGATATATGTTGTATGACACGTGTAAATGGTACATCTAGACATGCATAGTATAGAACAACAGTATGACAAAGTTACAGGCAGATCAGTAGACCAGCAGTCCAGAAGACAAAACATGGAAGTCGACTACTATTTTGATCAGTGTGAATTATTTTGTAATGTAATGGCTAAGCACCTTTCGTTCTATGTTTATAACGATCTAATTAACATTGAAGTAAACACGCTTGATCCGACTTGTTCATAAGCATCGTATATTTGGTTTTAAGGCTGACTAGTGTTTTGTTTTGGGTCGCGCCTATTCAGATATAAACATATAAGTATGTAATGTAAGGTTATGTTACAAGCGTCAATTATTATGTAAGAGGAAGATACAGAAGTGTAGTACAATGAATTCAGTATATGATATAGATCTTTAAGAGAGTAAGAGCATTCACGCATACACAAAACTTATCAGACAATAGTCTCATCATAGCAGTTAACTTTGATATAGTGCATATCATCTTTCAGAAGGTTGTAGCCTTCATCCTATTGCGTAGTGAGCCTAGGAAGTGAGCCATATACCTTTAAAAGTGTTTTTTAAAAGACTCCTAACAGGTTCAAACCTTTAACTAGGTCATTGTACTCATATTTTAAAGACTGCTTCTAACAGGGCAAAGGAACTCTAACAGGTTCATTATACCTAGAACAATATTTGTGGGTACTAATTCCCACCGAGGTTTTCCTCTGATCAAGGTTTCCCCGTAATCATATCATGTGTTATGAGTTCTTATGTTAAGCTTCATTCTATGTATGTTTGATTTATGTTTAAGTTGCTGAAAAGTAATTAATAGACAAACACTGATTCACCCCTCCCCCTCTCAGTGTTTCCAACAATTGGTATCAGAGCTCTGGTCCTTAGAAAATAAGTTTAACCACTTGAGGAGATCATGGACTCAGTAGAAGCAAAACATTTTAAAAAGAATCTTGAAGCAGCTCTTGAAGATCTTGATAGATCTAAAAACGAAAATGAAGAACTTAGACTGAAAGTTGATGGCTCACAAATGCTTATCAAGAAATTAAGAAAAGATTTGAAAGATTATTCTATAAGTGATTTAGGGAAAATGATCAAAAATCTCAATGAAGAGAATATGTCTCTGAAAGATAAAATTGAAAATATGGATGAACAGTTCACAGACAGCCAAATTGCTATTGAAGAAAAGATCAAAGAAATAAAACAACTAGATGATGAACTCTTGAAAGTAAACATGAAAGTCCTGGAATTGGAAAACATAAAAAAGAAATTGGAATATGAATTAACAAAAGAAAAGGATAAGATTGATAAACTTCACACAAGTTCTGAGTCACTTCATTCTCAGCTCAATGCACAAAAGCAAAAGGCGACACTAGTGGTCTTGGATTCAGTATAGCACAAATTGAAGTCAATTCATTGGAAGAAAGAAAGAAACCTCATGAAGTATCTTTAGAAGCAAAGAAAGAAGAAAATATTGAAGAGATTAAAACAGATCCTCCTAAAGGGGAAATCAAGCAAGTTAACAAAACTTGTTATGCATGTAAAAAACATGGTCATTTCGCAAGAGATTGCAAAGAGGTAAGACCTTTTAATGGCTATTGTTTCTCCTATAACAAATTTGGTCACAGGGTTATACATTGCAGAACAAATCAAAGAAATCAGTCACAATAGAATCAAAGAAGAATGAATCAATACAATCAAAGAAATCAACCTCAAAGGAATCTGTAGAACACTACATGTCAGATATGCAACTACAATGGACACACAGCAAAGCAATGCAGCATGATGAACAAGAGCATCAAACCTCCTATCATTTGTCACACATGTGGAAAGGCTGGACACATCTCAAAGTTTTGTAGATCAAAAACTCAAAAGCAAGAGGATCCTAAGAAGTCACTATTTGAAGAGAAAGGAGAAGTTAAATTTGTTCAAGAAAATGAAGATCCAAGCAAAATTTGGGTTGAAGTAAAGAAGGACAATGATGTTGACAAAGTAGTTGATGCATCCACAATGGACACACCCTCTACTTCTGCTTGAATAGACCTTCTTGGTCTTAGGGGGAGCTATTCTAGCTCAGGACCCCTACGAGGTTGGTATACTCACCTCTGAGTATGTGCCTATGAATTCATGGTTACAAGAACATAATATTTCTATATGCATTCACGCACTGTATAAAATGCATCGGGGTCTAAGTTTCAAAATATCTAAGTAATTTGCATACAGTTGCAAACATTAAATGCGGTAGATTGTATAAAAGAAAGTAAGTGTTCAATCTTCTTCACACTTGCATTCAAGAGAATAGAATTTGGAGAGCATTGGAGCACTAGACATCAAGGCACGAAAGCATAACAGATTTGGTAGTTAAGAAAATGGATAAGAAGTTTGGAATGGAACCCTAGCAGTCGCGCCATTTAAAAATTTTGTGAAACCCTACTTAAGCAAGTTCCAAGTATGGCAACCCCAGTTGTGTTTGATATAGCAGAGAGGAAGAAATTTGTATTCAAGAGGCATCCATTCAAATCCATACTGGATGATGTGGAAGGGGCTTTCTCTAAAACCCCGCTAGGTGTTGTTCACGTGGAAGATATCCGCGCGTACATTTACTGTAAAAAGGAAATAGTAGGAGATATCAGTATAGCCACTCATATGGGATCTATGATGAAACCTGATTACACATTCAAGGATGAGTTCGTGCACTTGATTGATAACCCTATTTTCAAATATTTGAATGCGCATGAGTTTGATGAGCCAGAATGGGTGAAGATTTTTTTAAGCAGAATACATGATGATCTTTATTGGATTGGTGAGTTCCCTGTGCGTATCACTATAGACCTAATCCATGAATTAACTGGACTTCCCAAGACTGGACCAGTTTTTCCTACTGGTAAGGATGTCAAGAAAAAAATTGAGCAAGTTTGTCTATCTAGAAGTGACAAGCGCGGAATGATAGTTGACCCTATCAAAGAAGATGACATAAAACTCTTAACAATGATACTTGGGTATAAGTTTCAGTAAGAAAGCAGGTTGAACAGTGTCTTTGCAGCAACAGTCCTAGCAGCTATCAAAATGGTGAAGGATAACACTCAATACAACCTATGTGAGATCTTGCACGGTCAATTGATTGACAACATTCAAATTATCAAGCATGACAGGAGAAAGACATTCAGGTTTGGATGTCTAATCATCTACTTGTATTTCCATATAGTTGGAAAGGTTGCAAACCTTTATCTAGATAGGAGCAAACCCACAATGTCTCAGATTTATCTTAAGGTCACTTTAGAGAGAAGTGCAAGGGATGCAATGGATATGGATATAAAGACATTCAGGATCAAAATGTAGAATAGGTTTAGATTATCTGAGAAGATAGTTGACAAATATAAGGATACCATATGTTTCATGGTAGAAACAGATTACACTTGCATGGAGGTAGTTGAACCTAGAACCAAATGGATTCATCCTCTTGGTTATGAAGTGGAAGAACATGTGCTAGAAGGATATGCACAAGTTCTATTGTCAGCGCCCAAAGATCCTAATGAACCT
>MU224330.1:2124216-2135764 GCA_018584345.1 Thuja plicata | reverse complement strand
CTAGAACCAAATGGATTCATCCTCTTGGTTATGAAGTGGAAGAACATGTGCTAGAAGGATATGCACAAGTTCTATTGTCAGCGCCCAAAGATCCTAATGAACCTAGATGGGGCACTTACAAAGAGAATACCAATGAAGTGGATACTATCTTACACAATTCTGATAATAAAAGGAAAGCATCCATAATTACATCTAACATACTGAAAGTTCATGGAGTCACTCAAGAAGATCTTGACAAAGCAAGAGATGCCAAGATAGCAAAATAACTTGAGAAATTTGAATAGATCCAGAAGAAGAAGAAAGTAGAGAGAACCTCTACGCCCTCTACCACCATTGACTTATATTCATCTCCATTGTCTACACCAAGAAAGAAAACTAGAGGAAGAAAATTGGTGCCCACAAATCATCCATCCTCAAGGAACACTTGGAGAAAAGAAAAGATTACTCAAGCTCCTCTTGAGGTAGGATTTAGACCTAGTCTAAATGTGTTGAGGAACAGGATTGTAAATGAAGGGAGATTAGATACATTTTCTAAAGTATATGACAAGTATCAAGAAATTCATAAGACTAAGATACACTCTATGATCATATCTCATATGATCAAGTTCAAGAAGACAGTTCTTGAACTCAAGACAGTGATACCGGATCAGTTATGGAACTTGTTGGAGATCATGAAAAGACATGCAATTGAAGAAGACATGAGGATAAGAGAAGAAACATTGGATACTCTTCTCCCTGTATGCTCGCATGATGAGAAGGCTATATTATTAGATCTGGTGAAGCCTCATCTCTGAACTAAGACAAGGACCTTACAAATTATGAACAAAGAATATGAGCAGATAGGTAAGGAGATAGAAAAGGCATTTTCACAAGTGTTTATAGATAGACACATGTATCCACCAATGGTTCCTATAGAAAAAGTTACTCTAGCTCCTCCCAAATCGGTTACAAAACCAGTGATTCAGATAGCACCTATGACAGGTCCACAGGTTTTAGTGCCCACAGTGACAATAACTTCTGATATAGATAAAGACTCAGAAGACACTATAGTAGTTGACAATGTCAAGATATCCATGACTACATCTGAAAAAAGATATGGACAAAGTTGATAAGGCATTTGTAAGCACTAAAGAAATGTGCACTGATGATACGTTTGCACAACAAGATGAAGTTCCCATCAATGATCAAATTGAAATAAATGAAGATACTCAAGATGATACTCAAGGTGATAAGACACCAATAAAAGAGATACCAGTAAAGGTTAAATGCATGGATACCAGTCAGAACACTATATTCTCACCATCCACTCAACCATCTACCTCATTGTTGTCAAGATTAACTCCTGATTCGGCAAGTTTGGATGCATGGGGAGAAAAAGACCTAATCAAGATCAACATTCTTGCTATGGAAAAGGCAAAAGAGAAACAAGTGATGAGGAACCCTCACTTTTTGGAAATAGTTAACATATTGAATGACTTAGTGCCTGCTGATCAGAAAGTAGCCAAAGTCCAATCAGTTGAAGATGTGGACAACATTTTGTCCAACTTCAAATCACACTTTATAAGCTTAGTAGAATCTGCTACTAATATTGTAGAAGATGAATAGAAGAAGGAGAGACTGAATGATTTAGTAAAGAACTTTACCTTAGACTTGAACTCCTTAAAAATTGGGCAATCCATATTGAAAGAGTTGGTAGCTAAAGGCAAGAAAGTTATATCCAACTGCATGGACAGAGTGAAGTTCACCTCTGAGCAGACCAAAAAGGTAGAAGAGGCTGATTTAATGGTGGATAGCATCATAAAATCAGTTGAATCATCCATGCAAGACATGAACATATGCAATAATATCTATCAAGGACAGTTGGATAAAATTGAGAAGGAAAAATTGGAAATCAGCAAGATAAGAATAAGACAAACCCAGTTGAGAAATGCACTTGCGCCATCTCTAGAAGTCCTTAATGAGAACATTAAATAGATTGATGACTCCATGGTGACATATGATCAAGTTCCTTGCATGGATCTAATGAAAATGGAGAAACTGACATATGCCCTACGCGCGCATCTTCAGACAGTTGATGCTATGAAAGTATTTTGGCAGAAAGAGATTCAATCTCTTCAAATTGTGTACCCTGAAGTTTACATGGAGTAAGTATGCAGAAGAATTAATAGTTTTTGTACACATTTTTCATTAATGTCAAAGGGGGAGTAATATAGAATGTGTATATGCAGAAAAATATATGTATATATCAATAAGATGTTATGATTTACAGTCACTTTTTGTGTTAAGTCATTTTGAGTAACTTGGCCACATTCCTTTGTTGCCATAAATAAAAAAGGGGGAGATTGTTGGCAAGTTAAATTACTGAGGATGCATGACCCATTTTGTGTTGTCATCATGGCAACAAAGTCATGTTTAGTTTTTGTCATGAAAGACAAAATGACTAAGTATAGAAAATAGGGCAGATAGAGATACTCAACAATCAACACATCAGTGCACGTGTGAGAGATCGAGTCAGCATATGCGCATTCAAATATATGTTGTATGAAACATTTACATGCTACATATAGATACACATAGTACGAAACAATAATACGGAAAAGTTACAGGAAGATCAATAGACCAGCAGTCTAGGAGATAGAGCATGGAAGCCGACTACTATTTTGATCAGTGTGAATTATTTTGTAATGTAATGGCTAAGCTCCTTTGGTTCTATGTTTTTAATGATGTAATTAACATTGTAGTAAACACGCTTGAGCCGACTTGTTCAGAAGCATTGTATATTTTGTTTTAAGGCCGACTAGTGTTTTGTTTTGGGTCGCACCTATTCGGATATAAACATATAAGTATGTAATGTAAAGTTATGTTACAAGCATCGATTATTATGTAAGAGGAAGATACAAAAGTGTAGTATAATGAAGTTATTATATGATATAGCTCTTTAAGAGAGTAAGAGAATTCACGCATACACGGAACTGATCAGACAACAGTGTCATCAAAGCAGTTCATTTTGATATAGTGCATATCATCTTTCAAAAGGTTGTAGCCTTCATCCTATTGGAAAGTGAGCCTAGGAAGAGAGCCATATACCTTTAACAAGGTTCTATAAAAGACTCCTAATAGGTTCAAACCTTTAACCAGGTCATTGTACTCATATTGTAAAGATTGCTTCTAACAGGGCAAAGGAACTCTAACAGGTTCATTATACCTAGTACAATATTTGTGGGTACTAATTCCCACCAGGGTTTTCCTCTGATCAAGGTTTCCCCGTAATCATATCATGTGTTATGAGTTCTTATGTTAAGCTTTATTCTATGTATGTTTGATTTATGTTTAAGCTGCTGAAAAGTAATTAATAAATAAACACTGATTCACCCCCCACCCCTCTCAGTGTTTCCAACATAAATAATGTTTTAAGTTTGATGCAAAGTGTGTTGATTGTGTGTATCGTACAAGTGTGATGTAAGGTGCATGTTGTGATAAAGCCAAGGAAGAGTTAATTATTGTCAGTAGAGATTGTGTGCTTTAGTGGATCTGATCAAGAAGAGGTAGTGCTATTTTGTAGATCATTGTTTCTATTGTTCCCTAATAGTTATAGAAATTAAAATCCCCTAACAAGGTAGATCCTAACATATATTTATTGTAAATCCTCTAACAAGGTGACTCATTAGCTTGTGTTTTTATGTCCTTTAACAAGGGTACTCTTAACAGGGTAAAGGTTCTAACATGCATACTATAAATCCCTTAAATAGGTAGAAACTAACAATGTTATTGTAAACTCCTAACAAGGTTAAGCTCCTCACATGGTGTACAGAAGAGTGTGCGTACTTATCCCCACCATGATTTTTTCCCTATTTGGGTTTCCACAAGATTAATCTGTGTGTCAAATTTATGGATGATCTTGGATGCTTAAGTTTTTCATTTACTGCTATTAAGGTTAAAATTGTGAATGTTGATTAAAGTTTAAGTGGTTGTAAAGGTATTTGATTTGGTAGATTACCAATTCAACCCACCCCCCCATCTTAGTAGTATGATCTCAAGTCTAACAAAATGGAATTGGTTTTCTATGCATTTATACGAACATATTGTTTAATTGACCTAAAAAAATAAGATGAAAGTATAAAGAATTACATGCTTCCTAAAAATTAATCATATGATCCCACATTCATCTTCTTCTTTTTTGACACACTAGGCTTCAATGAAGACATGCATAATAAATTTCTACCAGCAACAATTTTGTGAAAAAGTTGTAGATGTTCTTCATCATTTTTAATACTCGAAATTTGATTCTCCAACCTAATCAGCATGGTTTTTGAACTATAAAAATCTCTAACTTCGTTCAAGAGTTCAAAACCCTACTCAAGCACCAACTTGATTTTCTATGCATTTGTAGGACCAAATATTAAACTGACCTTAAAATTTAACACAAAACTTTAAATACATCCATGCTTTTCAAAAAGGAAAGCAAATGATTGCACTTTTATATGTTATTATTCATTTTTGGGCTCCTACAAATTTTATAATGGGGGATATGGAAACTTTAAAAAATGAACACTTTGTAGAGACCAAAGAATTAACTTTGTTGAAAAATAGGTGTCAAGCCCCAACCTTGTTTGCAAACTTTGTATTAACTCCAACTACTCATCCAAGAAAAAAAATAAATTATTTTCACCATAATTATTGACCCCCTTTGAATATATAAAACCTATTAGCTATTTGTTGCATGTCCACAAGTAGGCAACTGCTAGTTGTAGTTTGTTTTATATTGAGAAGGCATAATTTTTACTTGAATTGTACAAAGTTTAACATTTTGACTAATGCATAGTTTTTAAGGTTTGGGATTGTTAGATAGCTATATTCAAATATAGAATGGAATTTTTAATCTAGTATGAAATGAAAACATGTGTCAAATAAATAAAGTATATTTGAGAATTTAAAAATCTTTTTGAGTGGGTTTGCATTAAAAAGTATTTTTTAATAAGAAAGTTAATAAATAAATATAGGTTCTAGTTATCTATTATTAAATATGATTTTGATTTCTTTTTTCAACTTTTTTGTTGTGACATTTGATCTTTTTAAATATTTTAACTACGATTACATTACTGATTCAGTTGTTACCTTCAACACGAGGCTATCAATATGTAGCTACAATTATTAAAGATTTATATTTTTTTTCTTGTTTAATAAGAAAGTTAATAGATAAATTTAGGTTCTATTTATCCACCATTAAATATGTTTTTGATTTATTTTGTCAATTTTTTTTGTCATGTTTTACTTTATTAAATATTTTGAACCATCATTATATAGTTGATTTGGTTGTTACACTCAACACAAAGTTATTGATTTGTAACAATATTTTGTTTTAAAGAGGATCAAATGCTTTGACCTATAACTATGAACCAGTGAAGCCAAAAATGGGGGACCTCATCCAGAATGGGATTTGAACCTTGATGGTGAGAACAGCAACACAAAAACTTAACCATCACAACATGTCACTATTGGTAAAATATTGGTTGTGGGTCAATTTGAAACTACAATAATTAAAGAGTAATATTATTTTATTCTTGTGTAAACAATTAATGAATTATGGTCAATATGCTCATCCTTTACATTTTCCATCTACTCTACACCCATCATAAACAACTACTATGTCTAGTATAATAGATCAATTATTTAAGTTCAAGCTATTAAATTTGACATTGACAAACACGTCTAAATTCATTTTTAAAAATTACAACTCAATGAAATAATAAAAAATACCTCACCTCATAATTAAATAATAATTTAATGACATTTTAGTAGTATTTTATTAGGATAAAATAGGTTTTGACGAAACCCTAAAACCCTTTACAAAAAGGATAGTTGGTAAACTAAAGATTAAAAGATAAACATTAGCTAGACCTCAACAAAATGAAAGTAAACAAAACAATGGTCAATAGATCGAATCCTTACTACAAATATTTTAATAATTTTTTTTTTTTTTGGATTACATCAGCATTGTTAAAAACCTTATGGACAATGTTGTCTTGAGAATCCTTACTTTTATCTCAGCCACAAGTATTGGTCCTTCAAACAAGTGATAGGGGGCTTCATCGTATTCAATTAGATACTTGAGCCCATATGTGATATTTTTAATGTTTGTACGACTAATTTCCAACATTGCCCTCAAATGATCGTAGACCTTGTCAAAGGAATCTTCTAAATTCTTAATTTTTGCTTCATGAACCTCCTTTATTGCCTTGACATCTTTAGCAACATTTTGAATAAGGAAATTGATTCTTTCTATGTTAGGAATGCTAAATGAAAATGTGTTTTGAGAAAGTTTAATGTCCTTGGTGTTTGTGTTTCATGTGGTAACCTAATTCATTTTAAGTTTTGGTTTTACCGTACTGACCTTATGTCTACATTATATTTCCATTGTTGACTAGAGATATCCACTGAAAAAATAATTTAAAGTCTTTAGTTGTGTATTTAAAATGTTTGATTACCTTCCCCATGAGTTGAGATACATTTTAAATTAGTCATCATTTTTGCCTTTAAATTCATTTACATTGTTAAACCACATGAAAATGAAAAACCTTTAAGTGATGTGTTGTTGCTGTATTCCATAAAAAATTATATGCATTGATTCAGATTATAGGATCGTGGGGTGGTCCCTTAAACAACATGGATTATCAAACATATACTATATGCAGTCCATGCAGGAGAAAGAGGAAAGGTAGTGAGACTATGGCTTTGCATCCCCTTATTATGATAAATTGTTTTGTAAAGTAAGTTAAGGGATCACCATATATAGAAGAGGATGTAGAATATGTTACCCATGCTCCCTCATGTAAGGGAACTAAGTGGTGAAAATAACTGAGGGATTCTAGGGTTAGATGTCAACTAAGTGCTTCAAAGTAACTTGTGAGATGATTGGAATAAGAGAAAATAAAGGGAGATAAAGACTATGTATTCCTTACGGTATTAATTGAGTTAGTGAAAGCTAATACAAAACTTTGAGATTTGTATGGTTTTAGAAAAACTCATATCCTATGTTCTCTCACTAGCATAAGGATGAAGACAAAAACTATGTCACGATGTTGGAGAGACATGAGATAAGATAAAAGGGACACACCCCACATTCTCTTGGGTTTAGGAAGATTTTGAAGAAACGAGTTGAGGGCTTGCATGATGTATACAAGGTGTTACACAAGGCAAGAGGGTGAGAAATGATCAATTCAAAGAGATTTTTTTTCCTACATTCCCTCGTCACTCATGAGGATGATTATAATGTTATTGTGATAGCCTATGGTGAAAGAAGTGTGTGAGATTGATGTGCCCCTCCATTTCCTCATAATTTGAAAATAAAGTTGCTAATGCGTCAGAGGATCTCAAGGTTGATTTGCATGTTTAATTTATAAATCAACTTAAATTCATGTATAGTCAAAGAAAATCAAGTGGTTTGTTCAAATAAAATCAATAGTCAAGGTTTAAACAAATGCACAACCATCGAAGTTGAGTTATGTTGCACATATAAATTTATGGTCAATAGAATCCACTATCCTCGATGATATTATTTGAGACTAGCCCCAAATTTCCATGTCATTTTTTATTAATGAAGGTGAAAAGAGGAGCTTTGCAAGTGGAAGAGAGATTTATCAGGCATAGTCAGTCTCTTTTGCAACTACAAATAGTAAGTTGTCCTTGTCTTTCTGTGAATGTGATCAACTTTATTTTCTATTTTTGTACTTTGAAAATAAGGAAAATTAGTAGTATTCAAACCCCTAGGGCTATTTGTGTGTATTTTTTCTCTGCAAATATTCCAAAAAGGGGATAAATCACAATAAAGAAAGCAGAAGTAGAATCCACAAAAGTAGAAGAGTTTGGTAAAAGAAGTAGGACAATGAGAAAAAAAGGGAACCTAAGGAACTACACAAGAAAATTTAGGAAGAGGAGATTGAGGAGAATATTCAACCTTTAATAAGGAAAATAAAAATTGAGGGCCCTTGTAGAAGACACTCTTGACAAAACAAAAAATGAAGGGTAAGCAACCAGAGAAAGATGAAGATGTAGAAACTATATAGAGACCTCCAAAGAAATAATTTAGGGGTTTACACAAGGATATTCTAGATTTTTTTCCTTAGTCCAATACCAAATATGACACCAAATCTACTTTTAAGGATAATTGTTCAAATGGAAAGGATGCTAGAATACCTATCCTAGTTTCCATTTATTTAATTATTTAATTGATAATACAGATAAGAAAATCCCTATTTCAAACCCTTAAACCTTGACCTAGCAAGATTTATTGTTTCAAATATTTTCATTAAAGTTGGC
Organism: Thuja plicata; assembly: GCA_018584345.1. Taxonomy (NCBI): domain Eukaryota; kingdom Viridiplantae; phylum Streptophyta; class Pinopsida; order Cupressales; family Cupressaceae; genus Thuja; species Thuja plicata. The sequence continues at coordinate 2,127,448 of MU224330.1, read as the reverse complement.
ATGATAAGGGCTATGGCACGAATGTTTAAATCAATGATTGAGGAAATCAGGAGGGATGATGATCCCATGTTTTGTGACATCTTTAGGGATGCAATTATTAGGTGCTTTGATTTGAACATGCATGCCCTATCTCCTATGAATTTGGGAAAAATTAAAGTAGATTATGTTAGACAAAATAACACATTGAGGTAATGAACTTCCTAGATATAGGAAGAAAATTACAACAAACACAAGGATTAAAATAGCTTTGTCTGAGGAGGAGCCTTTTGAGCTGATTCATTTTGAAATTTATTTTGTATAGACCTATCATCATGATTGTCAAGTGTTGGGGATAGATGCACACCCTCAAACAATGCTTTTGGACCTTATGTTAATCACCACCAATATCCAAAACCCAAATGTGAATGGGGAATATTATTTTTCCTCATACATTCTTATAGAATTATACGAGGGTTTGCTAAAGATTAAGAAGAAGAATACTTACATTGGTTTAGAATTCTATTCCCTTTTATTCCATTTGATTATTTTCAAAATGAACATGTATAGAGTGATAATTTGGAATTGAGAAAGGTCGTCAATCAAGGGAACAAGTTTCCAATATAGTTTTGGTTCTATGTGTAGGACAACAGGTGTGAAAATTCTAATTATATTGCTTTCCATCAATACCTTTTTGTCAAAATTATGGCTTGGTGTGGTGTGAGTTGTACCAGATTGACTCCTAAAGTGAAATATTTTTTGAGGCCGTATAGGATGAGGCTTGATGATGATATAAAAAATAATTTTACAAGTCGATGGGCAAATAATTCCTCCAAGAAAAGGTCCTAGGTCCTAAATTAAGTGCGATGAGTGATAGTTAAAACAACATTCACCAAATTGTAGGTATATATTTATAGATGCAATTTTTTTGTGTCTATTTTCATGTTTTTATTAGATTGTGAGAATTGGGTATAACACCCCTTATAAACTACAATGCGTCGAGTAAACTTTTTAACGTGACTAGTGATGTTAGCATGACACATTCTTTGGTACTACGTGCACTGGAGGATACTAGTTCTCGTGACCTTGTGCTTTACCACAGGAAGCTCTTGCAAATCCAGCTAGGCTCCCGACTCAAATTTTTGGTCCATTTTCAATCCAAAGAGTTTGATATTGAATTTCTAATTTCATTCAATATTTCTCTCTAGAATATGGATCAATAGCATATTGATTTTCTTAAATTCCATGAACTACCAATATCATGTACAAAACCTATGTTAGTTTATTCATAATAGTTAAATGAAAGATATAGTAGACATGAAAGTTAATTTGTAGTTTAATATTTATTTTGCTAAATTAACATTGATATTTATGTAAAAAGAAAAAGTATATCAAATAAATAGTAAGTGAAGATACAACCATAATGAATACATAGTAAATACATGAAAATTTAAATAAATTAAATTAATACAAAACTTATCAAAAAACTATGTAATGTATTGATACATCATTACACTTAGATAAATCATCATATTAGTGCATTCAAACATTTGTATTGAAGCATGGCCTTACCAAGCAAGCAGTTTCATGGGTATGATTTTTTCACCATTAATCTTCCAGTTAAACAATTTTGTTTGTTTTCAATTCAAAGATTTCAATAATGAATTTCTATTTTTCTTGAATATTATTTTTTACAATATGGATCATGTCTATTTTCTTTAAATATCATGAACGAGTAACATTTTGCACAAAATATATGCTTACTAATTTATAATAGCTAGCTGAAAAGATGTAAGAGACATGGATGTTAATTTGTAGTTTAATACTTATTTGTGTATACAATTAGACTCAGATTATAATGAATATTGATATTTATATGAAAAAATAAGTTTACAAAATAAATTATAAATTAAGATACAATCATAATAAATAAATTACAAATATAAGAAAATTAATTAAATATGGTTAAATTAAAATAATAGAAATCAAATCTGAAACATATTAATACAAAAATATACCATATATTGACGTAGATAACTCCAAATATAAATATTATACCGTTCTTTATCAGATACCAAATATCCAAAGCTAACCTTAACTATATATTTTAAAGATATTGATGGATACCAATGAGGTGTAATTCTACTCCAAATCCACATCAAACGGTATTCATGAACCCATTACACAACTTTGGTGGTTTTATGCTTACTATCCCTTAATCCTTATAAATGCGCCCCATGTTGTATATGCAAGTTTAAACTTTAGCAGTGGCGTTTAAAATGAACTATAGTGTCTGTCTTACAAAGATCCTGCTCAAATCTTTCTTTCCTTTTAAATATAAAATCTATCATTCTTAAGGAAGAGTGTTTTTTTATGGGATGGTTATCTCATATATCATACATGAAAATCTTTCAAACGTTTCCTAGTATTTTAAATTATTGCAATGCACTTAATGGTATATTTATTCCTCTGGAGATTGATTTTTATACGTTGTTCAACATTACTTGTAACCCTCAATTCATTAAATACAGGTAAGATCTCAACAGCCACCAAACGAATATATTGTTTTTTGGCAGAATTTCGAAGACAAAATGGATCTTATTTTCCTTCAAGTGCAAACATTTTACTTTTAACACCTTTGACTTGAAAATTGTTGTCTTCTCCGAATACAAATAATGGGTCATGTAGTATGACTATTATAATGAGAGTTATAAAATCTTCAGAATGGATTACGTAATATGATTCTTATGATATTTTTGTCAAGAGAGTTGTCGAATACTTAGAATAAATTATATAATATAAAACTGTTATAAAATCTTTATGATGGATTATGTAATATAATTAATATGATATTATTGTACTATTGCATTCGGTTGTGCACCATTCGTGATTTAGTTTTGCCCCAATGAACCAATCCTAAGTCACTATTTTTTGCTATTAGAATATTTCTAATGATATTTATTTATGAATTAAATAAATAATATAAATTACTTATCTGCTTTATGATCGGTTTAATTGATTTGGTCTTATAAGACCCCTTTTTTTGGATCTTCACTAAATTTGTTATTCGAAAAGTTTTTAACATAATTTTTAATATATAATTCATCTATCATTTAATTTTTTGAAATTAGTTTTTTAATTTACAATATAGTATATTTTTATGAGATACTCTATTCAATATTTTATTGTTTACAAATTTTAATTACAATTATATTTTAAATTATATATTCTAAAATATATAATGTATTATAATATA
>MU224330.1:2099591-2118194 GCA_018584345.1 Thuja plicata | reverse complement strand
TATATGAAAAAATTAATTGAAAAGACTATTAATATTATTATTGCAATTTATTTTTATTTTTATTACTATTTATAATAAAATTAGAATTAAATTTATAATTATAATTAATTGCGGCAAGTGCAGGCCACTACGTGGCACTTGTTGTTATGGGAATTTTAGTTGTCAAATTCTTAAAATAAATTATACAATATAAGATGGTTATAAAATCTTTACGATGGATTATGTAATATAATTATTACGATATTATTATCAAGAGAATTTTGAAATGTTTATTGTAGATCATAGAATATAATTTTTTAGATAGTCCGTTACAACAATTTTAGAATCATACATCTAAACTTTATATAATATGATTTTTACCATACTACAATGATATAGTTGTCGATTCATTAGAATGAATCTTATAATGTGATTGAAATATTAGCTTTTTAAATAATTAAATACAATTAACATCCTTTAGTGGAAAAGGACAATTCAATTGACAATAGCATGAATTTGCAATCCGTTTTAGTACTAGGTATTATACTTATATTGTGGATTTTTAGTAACTAACACATGTTAAACATATATCTGTTTTAGTTTATCGAAAAATGGTAATGTTCACAGATCCAATGTATTGATATTGAATTAGTATGATGTAAGATCATGTAGTATGATTCTTATGATACTATGGTAAGAGAGTTGTCAAACCTTTATAATGCATCATGTAATATGATTATTATGATAATACTACAATTGATCTATAAGATTAAAGAAATTAATTTTCGACAATCCAAAACAGATTATGCTGTTGTTTATAATTTACATCATGTGTATTTTTGTTTGCATAAATATAAACAACAACAACATGACCTGTCAAATCTTTATGCTGATTATGTAGCAAGAATTTTGTTATACTTGTCGATTCTCGATAACAAATCTTATAATAAGATCTGCAATATAAAATTCCTAAATAAAATAATAAAATTAACACAAATGAATAAAAAATACATTTCAACTGAGAATGACACGAACTTTATATATTTTTTTGCATCTGAAACTTTTATTAAATAACACATAAAGATGCATATCTGTTTAATTTATGAATGGTAACTTTTGCAGATAAAAAATGTATTGACTGCGAATCAGTCTAGAACAATAACAAAACACTACATCATATGTGGTAGTGAATTGTAGACCAGTATAAAAAACTTCAATTAAAATCTTTGCTTTAGCTAGTGATTATGCTCTCATTCCTGGCTTCAGATTGACATGTTTTATTTTGTGTAGAAGCTTCCATAACATGAGCTCCATTGGCTATGCAAATCCCTTTCCTTTTCACATCTACAGTCTTAAAAAATTGAGATGATCTGAATGTGCAGTAGCATGCTGCATTTGTAAGCACACGGAGATCCTCGCTGTTAATATGATTGACCACCACGATCCAACTCGTTATCAAAACTGGATCAAAGCCACGATGAATCTCAACACTAAACACGTCCTTCTCCATTAACATTTCACAGCTTTCTTTTCGTCTCACCTGCAAACAGATGCTTTTAAATTCAATCATTTGATTTTTCAGCATTTGATTTTCAGCACTCCACTTAGACTACTATAGAATGAAACATAAAGGTAATGCTTAAAGGTATTTTACAACGGCAGAAAGGAGTGGAGTGTAATTTTACGAGTCTGTTTAACAAAATTTGCTGGTAATTTAAAACTCCTGCCTTCAATTATAGTTTGAAAGTAAAATGAAATCATTTATAACTAAATGAAATATTTTTTTCATATATTTATAGATAAATGTATTTAAGATATCTATATTAGCAGTTTACGTACTTGTGCCACTATAGTGCTTGAATGATTATAAATTGTACATGTGCGATTCCTAAAAGAGCCCTCAATGTGATAATCATACTGCCCACTTAAACGTTTTGTATGAAAAGACATAAGAAACACATTCACAGATGTCATTGCAGACATAATAGATGATCTCTTGATGGTGAACACTTGAATTTTGCGGGATCGACCACTGTTATCTTCATTGCTGAGGAAGAAGCCTTCCCATCTATGATGCAGACTTATGATCTGTTTACAAGCGATCTAAATAATTATCCGAAATTCAATCAACATAATGTGATAGTTAAGTTATAGTAGTAGTATTCTTTTTATTAAAGAAAAAACCTCACCCATTTATAATTCTAAACCAAAAAAACATTTATCCATTCGAAAAGAAGATTATAAGTAGAAAAATACCTTGCGACATAATAGGAGAAGAGGATTTCCAGAAGCATCCATCAGAAGTTGTTGATGTTTAATGGTGGGAGTATAGTCTTCTACCCTCAACCTAAGGTTACCAGATGAATCAAACATACTAAAACCAGTGCCACTGAAAAGCAAGGCTTTTTTCCAAACGGTGAAAAGTTGTGGAGAAGTGTTTTGTTTGGTAGATTGATCACCCTGTTGGGAATAAACATTGGACATTATTTTTTCCCCTTGAAAGATAGCCCCGTGTTGTTTGCACGTTGGATGAAGACAGGGTTGTTTTTATAGGCGAGTTTATGTCGGCGTCCAAAGTGGGGGATGACTAGCTGAGGCCCACATCGCACAACCATTAATGCCTCGTGTCTATATGGAAATGTTTTATTACGTCGGTATTAGCTATGTCAATAAACTAATTTCAGTCTTAGTCACAGTATCCTTTTCTTTTTTTTGTCGTGCTTTAGTTTACGTCGGTATTAGCCATGTCAATAAACTAATTTAAGTCTTAGTCACAATACCTTTTTCTTTTTGTCATCTTTTAGTCTATTTGGGTCGTGGAATACCAAATGCTGGATAACGTCACTTTTGGAAGATGCTGCAATTTTGGAAGATACTTATCTTGAAAATGATATCCGGAATATGAGCTAGACCCGTTTGGTTCACCGGAAAGATGACTGAGAAGATGCATTTTCAGTGTTTGGATGCCATAATCTTGAATTGGAATACAAAATGAATAAGGATTTTTTTATTATTTACTTCTTAATTTCTTTAAATACGGTTAATTTTTGAATTTTATTAAAATATAATTATGTTTTTGATGTTTTGTAGGAGTTTTTTAATATTTATTTTATTTGCGAAGACCTACCCTACAGTTTTCTTCTTTTCCTATTTTGATAACCTAAATTTGAGTTTTAGCCCAAAAAATTTCAGGGAGAAATGAAAAAAAATGGAGGTGCCAAATCCAAAAAAAAAATTAATCAAAAAACACCATTTGCAATGCAATAAGAAACAAATGAGAATTTGGCAAAGATCCAAGGAGCTATGGTTAAGGGAGGGGGATAGGAACACATTTTTTCACATGTCTGCTAAAGTGAAAAGACATAAGAATTCTATTTTCCAAATTAAAGACCAACATGGCAGCATTCTCACCAAAGAAAAGGATATCCAATTGGAGGCAGTCATAATTTTTTCAGACCTTCTATCTGCGGAGGAAGGCCCAAATTCACCATAGCCATCAAACATTCTGAATTGCATTCCCAGTATTGTATCAGACATATATAACAAGGCGTTAATGGCCCCATTCTCCCTAAAAGAGGTGAGGTCTGCTTTTTTTTTCTATGGATGAAGACAAGGCTCCAGGCCTAGACGACCTTTCTCCCCTCTTTTTCACAAAATGTTGGGAATTCATGGGCCCTGACATCCTTAAGGCTGCTGAACAATCAAAGAGAAACTAGTGCATGTTTGAACAATTTAACAACACAGCTATCACTCTCATTCCCAAATGCCAACACCCATCTTCTTTTGCAGATTTCCGCCCAATTTCTTTATGCAACACTATTTACAAAATTATTTCTAAGACTATGGCCACTCAGTTAGGGAAGCTATCCCAATAATCATTTTAGAAAAGCAAGGTGGATTTGTCCTGGGGAAGGATACAGTGGAAGGGGCCTTAATTGCACTTGAAGTACTACACTCCATCCAAGAAGAAGGTCTTCTGGCCATGATACTCAAGCTGGACATGACAAAAGCATATGACACGGTTAACTGGGAATTTTTAAGACTTATTATGCACAAAATGGGTTTTGAGAAAAAGTGGATTAAATGGATCATGTCTTGCATCTCGGGAGCTAAGTTTTCAGTTATGATCAATGGAACCCCATGTGGATATTTCTCATCTACTAAAGGAGTCAAACAAGGGGACTCCCTCTCCCCTTTTCTCTTCATCATCTTGGCTAAAGGTTTGAGTAGACTAATATCTCACAAAAGATATGTGTGATTATGGGAAGATATCTGTATTCATCAATCCCATCTAGCAATTTCACACACTCTTTTTGTAGATGACTATTTGTTGTTTGGTAAAGGGAATGTCAAGGAAGCCAAAAATATAAAGAATACACTATCTGAATACTGTGAAGCTTTAGGCTAGAAATTAAACATGGTTAAATCTAATATTTTACTTTTCAACATTAACCCCAAAGCCTCCAGAATTATTCAGCTTATCTTTGGTTTCCTGGTTGCCAAAACCCCTTGTAAATATCTTGGCATCCCTTTCTTCCAAGGAAAATCCAAGGTTACATTCTGGGATGGAATGTTGTCCAATATTAAAGAGAGAATAGCTTCATGGAAAGCTAGATGGCTATCTTTAGGAGGAAGAATCTTACTAGAAAAATCTATCCTTATCTTGATCCCCAATTACATCATGACTGTTATCCTTGTCCCCCCAGGAGTGATGAAGAGAATAACAAAATGCCTTACAAACTTTATCTGGAAGGGTAATATGGATGACAAGAAGAAGGTTCCCTTGGTGTCATGGAAAATGTTTTGTAAAACAAAAGATAATGGGGGACTCAGATTCCATAAAATTTTAGAAAGAAATCTGAGCCTTGGAGAAAATTTATCGTGGAAAATGTATGAGAGCCCACATAGCTTATGGGAAAAGCTTATTAGAACCAAATACCTTGATTCAGATGATGAGGTTAGAATATTTTCAATGGCAAATCCTCCCTCGGGAACAGTTATGTTAAAATTCATTATTAAAAGTAGAGTCAGCATACTCCCTCATTTATCTTGGGTTTTCAATTCAGGAAATCGAGCTCTTTTTGGCAAGAATAATGGAATGGATTGCCCCAACTTTCTACTTACCTGAATTTGCATCAAGCTAGAACTACACTGGAACAACAATGGGGAGTGAAAATTGCAAATTATTTTACCTTCAGTGAAGGTAGGGCCAAGTGGAAGGATTTTGCTCTCTTACACATTGCCAAAACAAAGAGACAGGAATTAGAGGGTCTTCTTAGACAACGCTTCCTATCCATCAATGGCACACCTGATAAGAGGATCTGGACAAAAAGCAACTCAGGTAGTTATGCAATAAAACAGGGTTATAAATTAATAGTTACAAGTACTAACAATACCAATCTCATCCTAAATTTTTCTTTGAATAACGCCATTCTCCCAAAAAATTGGAATCTATGTGTGGTTAGCCATTCAAGATAGGATGTTGACCAACACACGCCTTAACTGCCTGGGAATCTCAGACACTTTCAACAACATTCTCTGTGAGATAGAGATTGAAGAATCTAATCACCTGTTGGCAAAATGTGACTTTGCCCAAGAAATTTGGAAGTGGACTCTTAATAAGCTCGGGTGGCAAGGCCCCCATCATACCACACTTCAAGGGATTCTGTAGTAGTGGCCTTTACCACCCTCAAAATCATTATTTTTAGCAATCTGGATAGTAAATGTAGCAACAATCATGTGGTGTTTATGGTGGGAAAGGAATAAATGAATCTTCAGAAAATAGAAGGCGTTGGTGGATCGGGTTTGCATTCTGGTTGAAAAATATGTGTCAAAAATGGTCAATGCTCATGTCTCAAAGGCTAAGTCACTATCTTCTCCCTTTTAATCTCCAGATAACATAATCCTAAATAGATGGAAACTTATTCCTATCCCCTTCAAAGGGTCCTTCTAGGGAAGATGCCCAAATCCCAAGTCAAAAAAGATATCAATTAGACCCCCGTGATGCCAAATTTTGCAAACTTAATTTTGATGGCACATGTAAAGGGAACCCCGGGAAATTAGGGGCGGGTTTTGTGATCAAAAGGGCAGACAAATCCATCTTGGCAGTTGCACATAGTAAGCTTCCACATGGGTCAAATAACATGGCTGAGGCAAGGGCTATCCTTAGTGGGGTGAGACTGGCCCTTGGTTTAGGTGTTGCAGACATTCATATTAAAGGAGACTCTCTCCTGATTATATCCTCTCTAAATACCAAATCGATAGTAAATTGGGAAATCCAATATGTCCTTCAAGAAGTTGTGAAGCTTCTCTCTCTCTTTTCATCCTACACAATATCACATTGCTATATGGAATCAAACAGTGTTGCTGACTGGCTTGCTCACCTGGGTGTGGAGGATGCTGAGGGGGATTGGGAATTGGAATCTATACTAGTGAAAAGGGAAAACCTCCAAGAATATCTTAAGGAGGAATGCCGATAGAAATGCATTATAGTGACCTCAAATGTTAGGATGTCATGGTGCTCATGAATCATCAACGCAAAACCACATCATCCTATACCTTTGAAGTGTGAGGATCCACGGCCTTGAATGCAACATTCCATCAGCCTGGATACAATCGGGATATTTTTAAGGACTTCTTTTTGGCTTAAGGGGAAATCTTCTCTTAATCACATTTGTTGATCCCTCTATAATTGAGCATGGCCTAAATTTCTTTCACTATGCAGATGATGAGGTCTGCATATGTTGTGGCACCTAGCTTAGAGGTGGAGCACATGGGAAAGGACAAGAAAAAAGTTTATTCTAATTCCTAAGGTTGGTTTTGCACGATTCAGGAGATGGATAGGCCACTTGTAAAGATCACCAAAGTGTGTCCAAATCAATGCTACAATTATGACACTTACGTCGTAATGGGTTATTAAATATGGGGCACATCCCTTCATTTGCACTTACTTCATGCATGGATAGTTTGTTTATTGGTGTCTCTACTCGCTAAATATAGATTATAGACACCTAAACTAGTGTATCTTTGTACATCTAAAACAATGGGAACGCCCATTTTTGGGCCCCTACCTTGGTCGACACATGAAGCTCGCTTTCAAAACTATTCTGGGCGATATTCCAGAGGCCATCAAAAACATTAATGGTGACGACATCTTACTTCCAAGTGCTCCCATACATGTTCTCCATTCTCAGATCATCTCAGTCTTCCTATCAAACTTGTACGATTTGATCCCTGACTACAAGGTTTTTAAGAAGATGACAAAAATGCTTCTCAGAGAGGATTTTTCCTCAGAGGATGAGTTGCATGAAGCCATTATGAAAAACTCCATTCAGAGCTCAAATGCATGGATTGGGGATTTATTCCCCCCATCACACTTGGAAAATAAAAAGGAGCTTGTACGCATGTTTGACATTCTAAAGCTAGCACTGGAGGGCAGAGATTTACAACATCTCAGGAAGGAAATCATAAACTTTATGAAGCTTCTTCCAAGCGGCATAGTCGCCAATGATTTCCTCTTGTTTGACAACCTGTCTTTGATACTCGCTTACATGGAGAATTTTGGTGTGATGACTTCCTCCCCACCTTTCACTCCCCAGTCGTGGTCAGCAAATTCATCATAGTCATCCAAAAACCGACGTGCTCCTAGAAAGGGTAAAGGTATTCGGCTCAACAACTAGATATTTTCCAAAGTTTTTTTGAATTTTTTTTTTGATTCAACTACCTGAAAAAGGGTTTCCTATCAATATCTGGTCTGAGGGGACCTTTATAGTTTCGGTGCAATTCATAGTTTCCAGCTGCTCGGGTTATAGTTTACACAGATTTATCTTGTGGACACTGAGATAAATAGGGCTAATAATTATATGGTTGGGAGATTCATCTGCAACAAATTTTCATAGGTCTATCCTCATCAATTCATTAGATTTAATCAAATATCACATGGTATTATTCAGTGGCAACGTTAACACTTGGTAAAACAAGGCGAAAGAACAAATATAACTTTATATGAAAAAATATGTTGTTACAATGAAAAAATAAATTTTTTACATTGTTCACTAACTCATGAACTGATGAACCCATTGTATAGTCTTAAAATGGAAGCACTTCCATTTTAGTAGGTTTAGCACCCTCGTTTAGTACGTTTTCATATTAGATTTTCACTTAGGATGCACATGCACTTGATTCTGCATTTCTAGGTGAAATGAGGATTAGGATCCTTCAGGACCTCCTTAATCTCCCTTTCTATGCTTCCATCTTCTTGGGTAGAACCTAGGTATTTACTCTCCTAAATCTTCATCACACTTACTCTTTGGCCTCTGTGCCTCTATCTAACATCTTGGTGTGTTTTCTCACCTCCCTAGGTCCCCGGTTGACCTAGGAATCCTAAAAATTTCCCAAGGTGACTAGCCTGAAACCTCAGTTCAGGGTTGAGGTCGACCCTGACCTAGGTCAAGGTTGAGTTTGACCCTAACCTAGGTCAAGGTTGACCTTGACCTAGGTCAAGGTTGAGGTCATAATTTACCTAGGTCAAGGTCAAGGTCGACCTTCACCCCTGCCAGGTGATGGTCCCCACTTTCAAATCTAGAGCCTATCGAGGTTCTAAAACTTAAAATATGTCCCTGGGTTCAGATGTGGAAGTTTTTTCCCTAATATTCAGATTAATACATCCCCTCCTTGGTTGGTGATTGTAATTACACCATAATTCAAGGTGAAATTTTAATTTTGGTCCCTCCCATTGGCCTAGGAGGTCTATATTGAGATCTCTATATAAACACTCTCTTTTGCCCCCATTTGGACATGAAAAAGAATCATAAGATGATGTGATGAAATTATGATTTTGACATGATCATGAGGCAAGGAAGCAAGAGGATGATATAGAAGGACAAGACATGATGATACATTAATACATTCAAGCACTTTTGTAGACAAGCCATTATGGATCTTCTTTGGAGCAAGAGAGACATCTTCCTTCTTTCCTTCTTCTTGGATCCACCATTTTCAACCTTCAAGCATTCAATGGATATTATCATGGGTTAGAAATTATGGATTTTGAGTTTGGTAGGAATACTTTAGCATTGAGGGCTTGATATGCTTTCCATATCACATTTGAATCTATGCATTGCTTTCTCTTTTTCATTTCATGTTAGGGTTTTTAATCTAGAGGATTAGATCTTGACATTACACATTTAAAGCTCTTTCCAAGAGCAGCACACACACATACATTCTACTATATTCATCTATCCATCGAGGTAGAGATCACCAAAATGGGGGTTTGACTAAGGCAAAACCCTATATAGCCACCCCAAAACCCCTCTTTTTCCGATATTTACAAGTGCTATTTTGGGAGTTACAGATTTGAGAATAGTGGAACAGAGTGCAAATCCAAATACCCATTTTAGCAAACTTCTAAGATCCAAAAACAAAAGTTTGATCTGAGACTTTTTAGGTCAATTGTGACCTAGGGCGCAATCAGAAATTTTGGCAAATGGTGACATTGACTTGAGGTTACAAATTGGAACTGTCTAAGAACGGAAAAATATTTCTGGGTTTTGTTTGTCTCTATGTTTCCATTCCAGATCCGATCTCAGATTTTTGAGAAACTCAACACAGGCTTCAGAAAATGGCATTTTCAGATCTGCTATGATGTGAGGTTAGTATTTTACTCCATTAATCTTTGTTTCTAATTTCAATATCCATTATCAAACAAACAAATACAAATAAATGTAAGGGGTTAAATTATGGCATTGGTCTCTTTTACATATGAACATCTATTTTGCAAACTCTATCTAGGAGATCAACATCATCATCATTTTCTTCTTTACATTTTGGTAAACCCACGATAGACAACTCTTTCTCTTTGGTGTTAGATTTACATTTAATATTAAGATCTTGCATGGATATAGAAGTAGGTTTTTTTTTATGCTCTTGCATTTATATTCCAAAAATACATAATAATATATTAAATTTATTTAAAACACAAAAACATTTACATGCTTGTTATTTTATTGTGTGTTCAATATGTATGACTCTTGTTTTGAATACTTTGATGAAGATTTTATTGTACAAGAGAATAGACCCCTTAATGAGGTACATGGAAGTGAGAATTAAAATGGTTTGAATGAGATCTCCATGGATCCTATTCCTATTTCATCCTCCTCCACAACTTCTCCAATTGACCTCTGCCATAGGATGCGTGCATGGTTACCTTCATACTCCTCTATTTGAAACATTGAGGTACCTAGAATGTTATTCCCCAAACCTTTGATGATGGTAAAAGTATGTCCTCGAATGACTATTATGGGTAAACCTAAAGATCCTTTGGATTTATTTGATATCACAGATTCTGTTTCCCATACTTATCACACACGGAATAATCCTCAACCTACTGTTTGAGTCTCTTTACCTCCTTCTCAACCCGTGCTTCCTCAAGAACCTATCTTACCTTCTTCCTTAAAGGAGTATGACTTAGTTGAGAAATTATGTGCTACTCCATCCAAGATATATTTATCGGAATTGCTTCAAACTTCTCCTACATATCACGAAGCATTACAAAAAGCTTCATCTACTCTTCCGGCTCCACCTCCTAATACATAGAACATTAATTCATTCTTGGAGTGCATGCATACTATGCCTTCTGTACCTCCTATTGTGTTCATGATGATAATTTACCTTCTGTTGAGGTGCAGAATCAAGATGATGCTCGTATGGTTAGTGTTTCTATTAATCAGAGTATCATTTGTAGAACATTAATTGACAATGGATCTGGGCTTAATGTTTGTAGCATCGATATGCTCAAGGCTATTAAATTTGATCTTAAAACCATTCAACTAGATAATATCCCTATTTGTGGATTTGATAACATTCCAAAGAAAACTTTGGGCATTATTATGCTACCTATCAAGGTTGGTCCAATCCTTCTTCACACACCTATTCATGTCATGCCTGGACCTCTCAATTATAACCTTTTGATAGGAAGACCTTGGTTACATACTATGCATGCGATTCCTTCTACTCTACATTGTAAGGTTAGGTTCATTTATAATAATATGGTGTATAAATTACATGCGGATGATGCTCCAAATCCTTGCTTGAATGTAGAATATGCTAAGATCTCTGAACTCATACAACCATGTAAGGAACCTAAGAAACCTCCTGAAGTTAAACAAGTTGAAGCTATATCCTCTTCTTTAACTGAAGATGATTGGGGAACATTGGATTTTAATCCTTCTTTTATGTGAGAATACAAAGTTTGTGATTTATAGTTCATGAAGGAACAAAATGGGTTTGAAAAACAAGTCTTCACTCCTCCGCTTTCTAGGGAATTAAAAAGTAACTTTGTTGATGCTTCCCTTGACAAAACAATTGAGACATAAAACTAGATTGTTATGACATTGTGACATATGCCGCTCCTTTAACTCAATCTGATATGGCTGATAGATATAGATATGGTTATCATTTACTTAGGAAATCAGGATTCAATGGGAAAGGATGTGGAAAATATGAGCAAGGTATACAAGTGCCCTTGGACAATGAAGTTTATGATTATTCTTATGGGCTAGGGTTCAATACTTATAAGAAACCATCAGATTTTCCTCTTAATGTTAATCATATCTATGGTGGACACTTAAAAATGGTTAATCTTCTTCTCCTTGACATGGATCAAAAACCTAGTTTGGATATTTTTCCTGAGGATGAAGCCCTAGCTGATTTTTTAGGAGCTTATCAAGATTTACCTAGGTTTCATCATAAAAAAAGAAAACCTTATTGTCTGAATAATGAAGCCTATTTTGGAGAATGTGATGAAAAACATATTTCTCCTTTTCCAATGGACTCTCTCATACAAAGTAATTTATTAATAACTGAGACTACATAAGTTCAAATGGATGAGAATGACTCTGAAAAAACAATCAAAGTGGGAAAATGTTTGAATCAAGATGAACATGATCAATTGGTTTCCCTTTTGCCTGAATATAAGGACATATTTGCTTGGACATATTCAGATATACCGGGTATAGATCCTAAGATTGTGACTCACAATATTGTTCTTAAACCTAATGTCAAACCTATGAAATCAAAATCTGAAAGATGAATCCAGGCATTTCTTTGTTAGTTAAAACTGAAATTGAAAAATTATTAGGTGTTGGGTTCATCCGTTCTATCGATTATTCTAAATGGATTTCCAATATTGTGGTTATTTCTAAAGGAGAGAATATGATAAGGATGTGCACTGATTTTTGAGATTTGAATAAAGCATCCTTAAAAGATGATTTTCCCCTACCCAATATTGATATGATTGTGGATTCAATAGCAGGTCATTCTTTATTGTCTTTTTATGGATGGATTTTCAGGCTATAATCAAATATTTATTCCTATAGAAGATCAACTTAAAACCGCATTTATCACACCTTGGGGAACATTCTTTTGGGTCATGATGCCTTATGGATTAATAAATGCGGGAGCAACCTATCATCGTGCTATGACCTTGATTTTCCATGATTACATCCATAAGATTCTAGAAGATTATGTAGATGACATCTTGGCGAAATCTATACAAAGAAAGGATCATGTGTTCATTTTAAGACAAATATTTGAAAGGATTAGGAGTTATAATATGCGATTAAATCCTAAGAAATGTGCTTTTGGAGTTGATTCTGGTAAATTATTAGGATTTATAATCTCTAAGTGAGGCATAGAAGTGGATACTGAAAAGATTGATGCTATCGATAACATGCCTCCTCCTATCTTGAATATTTCTCAATTACGTAGTTTACAAGGAAAAATTCAATCTATTCATCACTTTGTTTCTAACTTAGCTAATAGAACTATGCCTTTCACTTCCTTGCTTAGAAAAGAACATTTTCTCTTGGAACCAGGAATGTAAACAATCATTTGAGAAATTGAAGGGGTATCTTGCTAATCCTCCTATTTTGCATCCTGCTCAATTCAATAAACCCTTCTATCTGTATAATTTTGCCACTTCCCACACTGTGAGTGCATTGTTAGCTCAACATGACAGTGAAGGTAAGGAAAGATTGGTATACTACATCAGTCGGAATTTACTGGACTATGAAACAAGATATACCGATTTAGAAAGACAATGCTTGGCTTTAGTTTATGCTTGTCAAAAACTCTGGCGTTATCTATTTAATGTTGAGGTTAATGTGATTGTAAAATTTTATCCTCTCAAACACCTTTTCTAAAAAACTGATCTCTTTGTTCGTCTGGCTAAATGGGTGATGTTACTTACTAAAATCGATCTTAATTTCATTCTTCAAAATTCAATTAAAGGACAAGCTTTAACTAATTATCTAGCTGAAGCTCCTTGTCCTCATTCTTATACGAACATCGCCTCAATAGAATTCCCTGATGAGAATATTTTAGCTATTAAACAAGAAGATGTTTGGGAATTATATTTTTATGGTTCTATATGTAAGACAGGTTCAAGTGTAGGCATCATCTTGGTCCCTCCTACAAAGAAACCAATCCCTATGTCATGTAAATTGACCTTTCCTTGTACTAATAATATTGTGGAATATGAAGCTCTTATAGTTGGCTTATGAGCAGCTTCATCCCTTCACATTAAAAACTTGGAAATATACGAGGATCCGCAATTGATTGTTGAAAAAATAAAATGGGGTTATCGGACTAAGAATGATAAAATGTCACAATATAAAGAATTGGCTCTTGATATCCTTTCACAATTTTCTTCTTATACAATTCAGACTTTACCTAGGAAAGATAATCGACATGCAGACGCCATGGCAAGCGCAGCTTCCTTGGTGTGTCTTGAGAATAATGCTGAAGACTTTCAATTTACTATACATACTCTTAAACAACCTGCAATACCTAATAAGGGTAATGCTGATTGTTGTAACTTGCATTTGGATGAATGGTATTCACATATCTTTCAATTTTTGAAAGATAATACATTTCCTGAATCGGCAACAAGGAACATGCGTAACCATATTAGGAAGCTTGCAACACGATATATCATTTTCGGTGATACCCTTTACATACATTCTTACAATGGTTTGCTATTAAGATGTCTTGGTAGAACTAAATTCCTGATAGCTTTAGCAGAAGCTCATTCTAGTTATTGTGGAGGACATTTTGGTAGGAAATCTTTAGTTAATAAACTTCTTAGAATGAGATATCATTGACAAACAATGGAACAAGATTCCTTTACATTTTTTAAGAAGTGTCCTCAGTGTCTGCAACATGGTAATTTATTTCATGCTCCTACTCATGAGCTTCGTAATCAAGTTGCTCCATGGCCTTTTATCATTTGGGGATTTGATCTTATTGGAAAAATTTAACCAGCTTCTTCTCAAGGACATATATACATTCTCATAGCTACAGATTACTTTACAAAGTGGGTAGAGGCTATTCCTCTGCACTCTACTACTGCGGATGTTATTTGTGATTTTAATCTTAATCATATTATAGCACAATTTGGTATTCCTTTAACGATAGTTTCGGATAATGGTACTTCCTTCAAAAATAAAAAAGTCACAAAATTATTGGAGAAATATCGTATTCAACATAGATTTTATACTCACTACTATCCTCAATCTAATGGTCAAGCTAAAGAATCGAACAAATTTATTCAACAAATCCTAAGGAAAACAATTAATAAGCATGCGAAAGATTGGCATACTCAACTTACTCGTGCTTTATGGGCTTATAGGACTAGTTCCCGCACTGCTACGGGTACTTCTCCTTATAATATTGTTTATGGTATTGATGCTATTCTGCCATTAGAATTAGAAATGCCTTCTTTATGTGTTTCATTCCATGGAGTAATTGATAAAGAGACCTTCCAGGAACAACTATTACAAGAATTAGAAATGTTGGATGAACAACGAATAAATGCTTTGGAACATATTAAGGCTTATCACAAGTCACTTCAAAAATAGTACAATCATAAGGTGATTGAACGGTCATTTTTGGTACGTGATTTAGTCTTATACAAAAAATCAAAGGAATGTGAATGCTTTACCTGGTGAAAAAGGGAAATTTAGCCCTAATTTTCTTGGACCTTTTGTGGTTATTGAGGATTTTACTTCAGGTGCTTATAAGATTACTGATATGAATGGTGTTCCCCTTAAGGAACCTATTAATATTATGCATCTCAAATGTTATTATCCCTAATACATCAACTTTCCTTCATGTATTTATGTATTCCCTATAGAATGGTTATGTTTGTTTTGTAGGTTATATGATTTGAATACATTCATACATTAATTTCATTTCTTTCTTTATGTTAAGTTTTTGTGTATTGATGCAAAGAACAAGTAATCAATCATAGAACTAACTGTACAAGCAAAATTTCCATATATAAATATCCAAGAGTTTAGTACATATATGGCACATATTCCATGGCTATCAATCTCTATCTATGTGCTCTGAGGGTCGGTGGCTCCTAACTCTTTCTACTCTATGGTGTGATGCTCAAGATCTCGGTATGGTACTCCGTGTGTGACTTCTCGATATGCTTATCTAATAGTTTCACTCCTGAGCTCTTTGTAGGTCATCCATCAATCTATCTTCCCTTTCTTTGCATATCCTGAGCTCTCGGTGGATGCATGCAAAAATATATTCATGTCGGTTGGGATCTCTCTATCTAATAAGGGAGTCTCTCTCGCTAGCTGGTAGTCGGTAGGATAAAAAAGTATCCTTCAGAACCTCAGATACAAAGCTCCTCCACTCTGTTACACTAGCTGCAGAATTCAAACATATCTATCTTTTAGTACTTTTTCTAGAAAAACTTTTACTTAAAATACTTTAATGAAGTACATAAATCATACCTAGATCTCCCTCGTAAGTATCACCAAAGGACCTTGATGGTGGGGGCATGAAGTGACTACCATCTCCTTTCTTGTTGCACCTAGGTCTAGGTGGTGGTGTCTCTGTATGTACACGGGGAGGTCATCTTGATCTCAATGGTACAACATGGATTGCCTGATCATCTGCATCTGTACTACCACCTAGGGACATATCATCTGATCTCTTGCATGCTCCCTCATCCTCTCTCTATTATGTTCTCTCCTCTTCTCTCTCCTCCTCCATGGGATCTCCCTCAGGAATGGGCTCCTCCTCATGATCCTCCTCCTCCTCCTCTGGTGTGTCACCACCTCAGTGCATCCTCTCTGAAAGACCTGGATCACCTGTTGGGTAGTCATCAGGGAAGATGGGATGGGTCCCCTGAAGACTCCAGTATTTGATATACTCTCTACTCACCCCTGGGTGGGATACAGCAGGGTCCACCTCTATATCCTCTGTATCATTTGTATCGCTATCTACAATATTTTCTACTGTAGGTCGGCGTATGGTGCCAAGTCTCTGATAATATCATGTCAGGTATCCATACCGAGAAACTATCTGAGGGACTCCCTATGTCAAACCAAACTGCCTCATAATTCTATCATAATAATATGGCATCACTGCATGACTGGTACGACCCTCTACCAGCTTAAGCTACTAGGAGTGTCTCAACTGGTGTTGAGTATCTGGCCATCCTATCATCCGATAGTATGGTCTCCATATGACATCCACACCTACTATACAGTCAAAGATTATCCTCCAAAAGGGGATATCTCCATACTTCCAGACATCTCCTAGTAGAAATGCAAAGGCTCTCGGTGTGCTTGCATCTACCATCACTAGAACACCGTGTGGTTGAGTACATGTGTAATGCTCAAACATCCAAACATGTAACAAGTTGCATACCGTACGACTCTCCCACTGAAATCTCACTAGCTAACTCAACTCATGGTAAAGATGGGATAACATGATGTGCCCCTATGAAAAAACAATCTTGTCACTCTCTATCGTGCACACGAGATCGTTGAATGGTGCTAAGAAAACTATAGCCTTTGTGTTGGGTATTACAACCAAAGAGAGTATACATAGCATCACTCTATGTACCAAGGGTGTCGGACCTGCTAGTATGGCTGATAGAGTGATCTGATCTGATCAGGTCCTCATCTGTGGTACTCGACCCAAAAAATACTCTTTATTTGAAAAAACCTCAGGAGGACCTTGTTGTACTCTTGGTCTAACATGCTCACCCCAAACTGGAAGTCATAGGATCCTATACACATCCTCCAATGTGATCATGATCTCTCCCGATGGAAGATGGAAGGAACAAGTGTCCTTGTCCCATCTCTCTATCATGGCTGATATCATGGACTGATGGAACCTCATCTATGGTAGGATTGCTACCCAGTAAAATCCCACATATCTCAATAACTATATATCCTCCTATTGTAGCTCAGACAAGTTCTCTTTGATAGTCAATAGAACCCCTCCAAACGGCTGCTCTTGAAGACGGACAAGATCCTATTAGCACAAACAACATCATATCAGTCATCTATCATCAAATAACTATAATTCTCACTTGACCTAGTCAAGGTCGACCTTTTTGGGTCAGGGTCGATATTTTTGGGCCAAGGTCGACCTTTCTGGGTCAGGGTTGACCTTTTTGTGTCAAGGTCAACATTCTTCCCAGAATGGACTAGACCTTCTCAGTTATGGTTTACCTACCAAGGTCAGGGTCAACATAACTGGGTTAGCGTCGACCTTTTCAGGTCAAGGTCGACCTTCCCCTATAAAAACAAGAATTCCTCAATTAAAACATCAAAACAAGGCACCTACCTTAGGCAGTGGTTGTTCGCTAGCCAGGCACTCTCTCAGGACCTCCATACGACTCGCTCGAAGTTCCTCTCTCTTTGGCATCTTGCTCCTCAATTCCAAGCTATAGAAATGGTAAGAATGAGAAGGTAAGTGCTCTTCATCTTATTTATAGCTTCAAATTAGCATTTTTTTAGGGTTTCATTTTGAATTTACTTAGGTCAAATTTGAATTTCCTTTTACATGCATTTAGATAGGAATTCACTCTTTTCATCATAACTTGAGTTTGGTAGCTCCATTTTCAGTGTCGTCAATGGTGTTAGAATAGTGATGCAGATACCTAACCTATCAAATAATTTTAGGAAGATTTTGAATCCTTCTAAATGAATTAGGAAAGAACCTTTCAACAAATTTCATAGCCAATGTATAGATCTAACTTTATCACCCTATTTCACATTTTCAGAATTAGTAAGCCAAAACAGGTGGGCATAAGGGGCTCTGTGCATATATCAAAACCATCTTAGTAAGGCTTAGGTTCTCTATGTATTTTCATTAACCTTGTGTTGTAGGTTGTAGATACTAACATATTCTTGCCAAATCTCCACATTGAGGACTTGGCTATATCCTTTTTACTTTACAATGTTTTCTTACTTTAGCTTGCATATTCACGTAGCGTCATACCTAAGCTAAAGTGGGGGCTAAATGTATCATCTTAAAATGGAAGCACTTTCATTTTGGTAGGTTTGGCACCCTCATTTAGTACATTTTCATATTAGATTTGTATTTAGAATGCACATGCACTTGATTCTACATTTCTAGGTAAAATAAGGGTTAGGGTCCTTCGGGACCACCTTAATCTCCCTTTATATGATTTCATCTTCTTGGGTAGAACCTATGCATTCGCTCTCCTAAATATTCATCACACTTTCTCTTTGGCCTTTGTGCCTCTATCTAACATCCTGGTGTGTTTTCTCACCTCCCTGGGTCCCCAGT
>MU224330.1:2061962-2077766 GCA_018584345.1 Thuja plicata | reverse complement strand
TTGTGAAGTAAGGGTTTAGAATTATAAGGTACCTCATTACCTCAGTATGCAATACTGGCAGCTTATTATATGTATTGATTACAACATCAGCTTTGTCTTTTAAAATCTCAATCCTATGTTGTAATATACCTTTCAGTGCTTTCAAACCTATTGCATTTCCTTTTTCTTCATCCACCTTTTGTTCCACAGCCTCTTCTGACTTAGGATTATCTTCAATCTGCATTGGTGGCAGTTGTACAGGCACATACCTTATCTCAGGCTTGGCCTCCAATTCATCTGTCAATGTCTTTATCATCTGATCCCTCTGGTATAGTTGTATATGGCACATGTCTTTGTCCTTAGACAGTGCACTTGTTTCTTCTAGCAAAGTAGTATACCTTTCAGACAATTGCTTTGTCTTATCCTCATTGAGTTGAGCCCAGTGTGTCATAATTTGGGAAATTTCTAGGTCCCCTATATTTTGTACTGACCACACCATTTGATTCCCCACCATATTTTCTTGAATGTTCACTAATTGGGGCTTCTGGTCCTTAGGGCTCAAACTCCACATGGCAAAGGCCTGAGACTTTGGGTTATACCCAAATCCTTTGATCATTTCTCCTACTTGGACCTCACTAACCATTTTAAGGTCTGGCTGCTTTCTGATTTGATCTATGATGAAAGCAGATGCCAAATCCCATCCTTCAGCCAATAAAATCCCACTTCCTAGTACCATCTTCCTGGCATCCTCAGGAGAGATATCCTAATTCTCAGGATCATAATTTTGTAAAGCTACTAGGGCTTCATTGGTAATTGTTTCTTTTCCATCCACAGTTAATTAGGACCTTATCTGCTCTGTTTTGTGCCACCTGAGGAAATCTTTAAATTCCTCCATCTTGACAAAGCTGTCATCATCTAGGAAATTTTGCTAATGAAGCAATCTTTCATCAACACAGGCTCTGAGTGGTATCTCAACCTCATCTTCTAGGTCAAGCCGTTGCTTCTTGCCTTCCCTGATTCATTTTCTCAGGTTATGATCATATAGCCTGGTGCCAGGTACTAAGGCCTTAGCCTTATCCTTTTTCTTACCTTGGCCCTCCACTGAAGGCTTTCCTAATTCCATCTTCTGCCTCTTTGCAGTAGGTTCTTCCACATCATCTGGCTGGGTGGCAACTGTTAGATCAATAATATGTCCTTCTGCTCCCTGCAACTGTGGGATTTCAACCATTTCTTGCTCTGGGGCTTGTTGTAGTGGAGGAGATATGGGAGGGTGTGCATAATCACTATCATCACCACTCTCATATTCTGATTCTGAGTGTTCAGGTGACTGAGCACCTTTCTTATCTAGGACTGTATCCAATTGCTCAACTAGCACATAGTAGTTGTCTATCATAGCCTTAATCCTATCAAAATATGGGAGATCAGGGTAAAAAACCCCAAAAGACAACCCATTCCTTTTTATTTGTGTCGGCAGCTTCAGCAACTCCTGGATTCTCAGTCTTCTCATATGAATGTCATCTTCATCCAAGATTTTTCTTGTTGAATCTTCTTCTATGCATTCACAATAAACATTGGTATTAGGGATGGTAGGAGTATACAACTTCTTAACCCCTGCCATGAAGCCCTCTGGGCCAATGTACCTATAAGGGGCTGCCCCCATTCTGTATTTCTCCAACCATTGGCCCAGTTCATCTATGGCATTCTTACCAATTGTAAAATTTGCAATTTTGAACTGCCTAGGGGTTATAGTCCCCTTTTTATGTGGTGCAAAGTGCTCATTATCAGTTAACATCAATTGCCAAATGAATTACATAGCAGTTACTCGCACAGGCACATGATAAGGCAATAAATGGGGTGGATGAATACACCCATACACTCTGATGATGGTGAAATTCTCCTCCAAGAAGAAATCACCCCAGTTGTGGTTTCCAGACCAATTTTCTTTATAGTTGCAGGGCCTAAGCAATTGTATGATCTTTAATGGGACTCTAGTCCTGCTTGTCCCCAAACTCTGCACAATTGGGTATACAATCCAATTCTGGAATACACAGTAGTCACACTCTCTAGAAGTATAATTCCAAACCCTAACCCAAAACTGGATAGGATTTGGTTGTGTCTGATAGAATCTCTGAGGAGATAAGTTATGTGTATCCATGATTACAAAATTGAAATATAAGAGAAGGTGCATTAGAACTGAATAATGCAAAAACTTGGGCTCCTTCTCCTTGAGGTTCTTTAATCTCTCATGCATTTCATCAATTATATGTTGTATGTAATCATAGCTGGTGCTTGAATGCACCTCTTGCAGGTCTAACACCATCATTAAGATGCCAGAACTGATTCTCTCTGCATCTCCATCAATCCCTAGCACTCTACATAGGGCATATGCATTATACTTGATGTAGAAGTGCAGGTCCTTGTAATAATATGGATAGGGATCAACCATAGGACCTAAGTAATTTTTTAGTTCTTTTAACATATGCTTCTGCAATAAGCCTTTTGCAATACCAGGCTTAGAACTATATCTCTTCTCCTGCCTTGTCATGTCAATTTTAGTAGACATGGTGCTGAATAAGCCAAAGGCTTGCATGAATGAATTTTTGTTCAAAATTAGCAAGGTAGTGCCATCATCCCTTTTGATGGTCTTTATCAGGGCATCATAGTGATTTGCTAGGTCAAGAAATTGGTCTACATCTAAGAAAACATCAAGAACAAGCAACCTAGCAAGACCACATGTCCAAGGGTTTGAAACAGGGATGGGCTTATCAGAGTTTTTATAGAAGTATGTGAAAAGAGAGTAACCTGTTGTGCCCGGGGTCATAGAATCTCAAATTTTCTTGTATTCATCCAAGAGAACATTAGCATCGGCCTTCTTATTCTGCGTTGAACCTAGCAAAAGATGGAGAAACTCATCAGAGAAACTCGCTTTTCCTTTCTGTTCTTCTCCACTGCCTCCACTTGTTGAAGCGACGCTCACAGCTCTGCTCATACCTACAACACACTGAATCTCTTTTTTCTAACTGATATTGAAACAAATCTAATCTCTAATATCAGTTGTTTGGTCTGTGCACAATGTTCTGCAATTTAGAACCCTTTTATCAATTCTGGAAACACTGCAAACTGCACAAAATATCACTCTTCTAAAAATTAGCAACTTGGCTCTGAAAAGTTGAAAGCATGGTGAATGAGAATGAATGCACTATCAACTCCTTATAGCCATCACTAAGAGTACACAGCTCATAATTTGGAAACATCAGTTCTGCCATTAATTTGCCATGCCGTGAACTTTGAAAAACCTAGCCGTAGTTGCTGAAGTTGACAGGAAATCAAATTTTCAAATAAGAATCTGTGGAACAATCATAAAATGTTTAAGAGAGCTGACATGTCACCTTCTAATTCATTGTCTGTCTCACATCTCAGCTACCCCTTTTGCACAGTAATCAAAATACGAGCCTCTGATTGGTTCCCGGGAGATTTACTCTGTCACATTAGAAAACTGCTGCCATTTTTTAGATTTTGTAATCAGGCGACCTCGCGACTGCATTAAGTCTCTTTGTCATGGGCCTTTGTTATTAACCATGGTTCCATCTCGAGACCTAGCGAAAATGTGTTTTCTTAACCTTGGCTAACCCAAGTGATCATCTGGCGATCATGCGACATAACTGAAATCAAAGTCGCAAGCAGTTAACCTTAACTCATCATTCATTCTGAGACCTGGCGACTAGCCGTTACCATTAACCTTTACGATTGTCTCCTTGTCACTGAATTCTTTTATTCTGTTTCAAGACTATGCGACAACCTTTAGTCGCTTGATCACAGAATCAAATCCTGAGCCTTCAACTTTACCTTAATAGATTATATGCGCCTTTTCTTTACTTATAGCGACTTTGCGACATACCCTAATCGCCAAGTCTGGAGGACTTTTCCCCTGGGACACTTTTCTTCTTAGACATCATGACTGCCGTTGGATCCTTTGATTCTTTCATCTGACGGCAGTCGCTTTATCGCCAAATGCTCGGGCATACCTTTAAATTATTTCCAGACACTGCGACTAAAGGGAAAGCACTTAAGTCTCAAAGTTGCTGAATCCCTTCTTCTTTCTGGGGGCCATGCGATCACTTTTGAACGTCCACCCACCTTGTGATAGATATCACTCAATCATTGGTCCTCTTACTACATACTAGAAAACTGAAACATTTAGCTTTTTCTGGTGACATCCCGACTCAGCAATACTGCAAACCGTAGACGGCTAGTCGCGTAGTCTCGGTCAAAAGCCTTTAACCACCATTCCATTTCGAGACTACGCGACTGAAGGCATGATATAACTGTTAACTGTGGCATGATTTGGTGATAACGCGACAAAAAGTAATCACGAAGTCGGAAGACATTTTCATAACTGTTAAGACTTTCTCGCGATCACCCAACTAGGCAGTGGGTCCCTCCTCTACAAAGCTTATAACATGAAGATCTTGCGACTACCCGACTGAAAGAAATTGCTGAGTCTCAGAACACTGGAGGAATATTCTGATTTTAATCGAGACTACGCGACAGAAGGAAAAAGAAAAGTCGGGAAAGCAAATGGAATATTCGACCGGGGTAACGCGACGAGGCGACCTCTATTAAAACACATGCCTTAAGTGATTGGAAAAAGTAACCGAGAAATAGAATGTGCCAAGACTTAGGGTTTAATATCATCGTTTTACACTTGGAAAGCCTATGGTTTCCAGGGTTTTCATGAATTTGGGCAAGGTTAAGACTTGAAGACCTGGAAAACATGATAGAGGATAGCCAGACTGAACAGGACGGCTAAACTGAAGACACCATAACTCAGAGAGCAGGACAAGGAACTAGGAAAACCGCCAAACAATAAATACAACCAACAGATTTGAGTCCACCAAATTTTATTACCCGACATCCCCTACTCATGGCACATTGGAGAACAATGACAACACACCTCACGACAGGGAGAACACTCACGGCACACCTCAGCCAATTCATGACAGGGAGAACAGTCATGGCAAGGAGAACACTCATGACACAAAGGAGACTAGTCACAGTAGGAAAGAAGGTCCACGACGGTTTGCTGTTGACACCGTATTTGGGAGTCATGTTTATTTGACTCCAAATGCACCTGGCTCTGCCGCAGAACACTCCACTCAGACTCACGTAGCATATCACAATGATGATGACTCCTTCCAAACTCTTGGCAGCCTCAGGGATCCATCTCATGGCAGTCTCAGGGATCCCACATGAGAAGTCTTTGAGAAGAACATAGAGCCTCAAAGAGAATTCAATTTGAGTCCAAGAAACCACAACTTTGCATCCTCTAAGATTGCAAAGGATCTTGGACAGAGAACAAAGAAATTTGGAGGAAATTCACAGAATTTGGGGAGTAATGAGTACAATGAAACAAAGAGGCAGAAAATTAAATAGGGAATTAAACATTCAAGAGCTACAATCTCTAGCTCTCCATTTGAGCTAGTTCAAGATCAAACTGAAAGTATAGAACCTCAATTAAGGAGATCCACCAGAAAAAGGAAAATGTCAGCTAAATACTCTTATTATGACTTATTGTTCGTTGAAGAAGCAGAGCCTTCAATTCTTGTTTAAGAATTTTCAGAACCATCAACATTCAAATCTGCTCTCAAAGATGTCAATAGTGATAAATGGAAAACATCGATGCATGAGGAGATGGATTCTTTACTTAAAAATCAAACTTGGGAATTGGTCTCTCTTCCGCTAGATCAAAGACCACTTAGGAACAAGTGGGTATACTGGTTAAAAGAAGAAGATGAAGGCATAAAATGCTTCAAGGCCAGATTGGTGGTAAAGGGGCTTGATCAATAAAAAGGGATAGATTTTAATGAGATCTTCTCACTGGTTGTCAAAATGACAACTATCTGAATAGTCTTGGGATTAGTAGCAGCATGGGATCTTGAGTTGGAACAGCTCGATGTGAAGACCGCATTCCTACATGGAGATGTAGAAGAAGAGTAATATATGGAGAAACCTCAAGGATTCATCAAGAAGGGACAAGAGCATCTTTATTGCAAGCTAAATCAGAGTTTGTATGGCCTCAAGAAAGTCCCAAGATAGTGGTATATAAAATTTGATTACTTCATGGCTGAAAATAATTTCATGAGATGTGAATCAGACCCATGTGTCTACTTCAAGAAAATTCCTAATGGTGAATTCGTCATTCTCCTTATTTATGTCAATGACATGTTAGTGGCTAGCACAAACAAATGAATAGTTAATGAGTTAAAGGAGAAATTGGCAAGCAAGTTTGACATGAAGGACTTAGGGGCAGCCAAGAAGATTCTTGGCATGATGATCACAAGAGAAAGGAAGAAGAGGGAAATAATGTTATCTCAAAAACAATACATTGATAAATTTGTTGAGAGGTTTGGCATTGCTGATGCTAAAAATGCTCCCCTTCCTCTTGTTGGTCATCTTCGCTTAAGTTTTGATTTGTGTCCAAAAATGCAAGAAGAAAAGGACTTCATGGAGAAAATTCCATATAAATATGTAGTCGGAAGAAATATGTATGCAATAGTTTCTACTTGCCCAGACATGGCTCATACAGTGGGAGTTGTGAGAAGATTCATGAGCAATCTCAGGAAGGCTCATTGGGAAGCAGTTAAGTGGATACTAAGGTATTTGAAAGGAACTTCAGATTATGCATTATGCTTTGGAGGAAATAAGGTTCAGTTGCAAGGTTACACTGATTCTGATCATGTCGGAGACTTGGATAAATGAAGGTCTACCATTGGATATACCTTCTTGTTTGCAGGAGCTGCTATCAGTTGGGCTTCAAGGTTACAGCATTCCATTTCTCTTTCTTCAGCCGAGGTTGAATACTTAGCTCTTTCCAAAGGTGCAAGGGAAATGATTTGGCTTTAGGGATTGCATGGTGACTTGAAAGTTTACCAAAATGAGTATAATCTATTTCATGACATCCACAATTCTATCTTCATGGCTCATAATCATTCATCACAGCGTCACTCTAAGCACGTTGACTCACATGCTCACTTTGTTCATCATGCAGTTGAAGAAGGAAAGTTGAAAGTTATTAAGACTGATACCATGATCAATCTGGCAAATATATTCTCAAAGGTTGTCACCAAAGAGAAGTTTGAAAGTGAAAGGAATTCTCTTGGGCTTGTGAAGAAAAGATAAATCATCTTTTAAGTAGGGTATTGGGTGATCAGTTTCAGCATTGGTTGTCCTTCAGGTGGTTGTTTGTTGAGAAATGAAGGCCAGCAGTCATTGCAACTCTTCATTTCTTAGACTCTTCATTATGTAATATTTTTGGAGCCTTTATATATGTTGCTCCTGCTCATTTTTGGTTGATCTTTTTGGTCATTAATACAATACTCTGCAGTCTGGACGTAGCCACAATTTGTGGTGAACCAGGATAAATCTAGTGTTGTATATTTGTTTGTTATACTGTGTGTCTGTTGCTTATTTCTCTGCATTCAATTCCTTTCAAAAAGGATGATATAACACATATAGAAATGTCATATGGAACAACATCTACATGAAGTATGCAACAACATAGGATGTTTTAAGAATGGTATTGTATTTTTATCATTTGGCACTACTTAGAAGATAAATAGTTTTGCTCAAGGAATCAAGAATTTTGGGACTCAATTTAATATCTAGAACATTAAAGTGTGAACGTGATCAAATTTTCATAAGAGTACAAGGTTGGGACATCGTCACTTTCAGGCACCTTTGAACCAAACTAGAATTGTGGTTTAAAAGTTCACATTTCAAAATAGTTTTTAGGGTTTTATTAAAGCATAATAAACTACATCAATAAATAATACCAGTGGACCAGCCCCTGCCACCTGGTCTGTGATTGGTGACTCTTCCATCATGGAAGAACAAAGAAAGGATAGTAAGCTTTTGATCGACCCCTTCCTCCATTGTGAGGGTGGTAAGTGTATGAATCAAGCGCACCTTGTGCAATGCTAGTGCGTGCTGGCAGGAATGGACTTACACAATTGCCTATAATTTTTGAGGAACCAAATCAATTTAACAATTTTTTGAAAGCAGACTCTGTAAGTGAATTTGTTGAAACAAGAAAATAAAAAAAAAATGAGATCAGAAGTTGCAACTATGCTCAAATTCTTTGGAGAGAATTCATCCATATAGTGGATTTGATGGTGGTAATAATTACCAATTGTCAGAGGATTGCATAGACAATGAAGACAATGTACGAATAAATAGAGATTTTATGCAAAGGCAACAACAGAAAATTATTTCTTTCTCCATCCATGAACAACAAGAGAATATATTAGAGAGTAACTCTATAGCCCACTAGATAGACACTAGATAGTTACCAGAGATTCTAGAGTTCTCTGCATTCTATCACAGAATGTAGTCCCTATTAAGAGCCAATGTTACTTTATAATTTTAATATTTTATTTACTTTTAATAATATTTAATTCACTTAAAAGTTAAATATTATCATATTGTGAAAAATAATTAAATATTAAGGGGTGCCAAGTTAGTTTGGTGAACTTGAATTATATGATTGTTATCATTCATGTGAATTAATTCTTTCAAGAATTCGTTATTGCAAAAATGTTTGTGAAAGTGGAGTAAAAGGAGTTACGGATAGTTATCCAACTACTTGAGTATGGACAAGTTCTTTAAAGAGGGAAGAATCTATTGTAAAAGGGATTCTCTCCTCCTTGGGAAAAAGGAGATTTGTAACCAAAATTTAAATATTTTGTTGATAGTTGAAATATCTACTTAGTAAAAGAATAATGGCTTTCCTTATGAATTTATTTATTTCAATAGTCTCTGTGCTATGAAAAAGAAAAGAAAGTGATCCGTGTATCACCACTTTGGAGGAATATTGATAAACTATTTTTTATCAATTTTTGAAGTTACTTATTTGAAGATTAAAAGAATATTTTAAGTCTATGTGCTTTGAATATTCAAATATCTCTCATTAACTATTTATTTCTTGTAGAGGAGGGATTAAATTAAATATAAATTTTATCTGAGGAAGTTGCTCTTCTTTTAAGGAGAGGAAAATTGTCCTTTCCATGATAATTTATCCAAGGTTGCAAGGTTTTTGTTGTTGTTGTTGTCCATTGGATGATCTAATAAGGAATGCATGGTGACAAACATAAATCAATTGTGAAAAATGTAAGGAATAATAATTAAGATAGTATATTGAAACTTACAATAAAATCATTTTAATTTTACTTTTAAATATTAATTAAATCATATTTATACATTGTATTCACATTGTAAACAAATGAAACCTAATACTCCTCTGTACAAAATTTAAGAAAAATGAACTTGGATTAAAGTTTGAATATCAAATATAGATTTGTTGTTAGAACATAATTTGTATATATTAATTAAATTCCAAATGAACATCACATGTCTATTTTCCTTACATTTAAATTTCCATTAGTAAGTCATCACATTTTCATCTATTTTCTTCATTTTTTTAGGTTAGTCATCATACTTTCATCTAAGACTTTTAGCAATGGGTCTCATATTCAAGTTTGAGATTTTGTTATTTAGGCCAAGAATGTCGCCATCTACTCCAGGGTGAACATGTAATTTATAACTTGCGTAGTGGATAAGGTCTTCCCTAACACATTTATACCCTAGAGATTTTTTACTATCCTTGAACAACTTTTTGTTTATCAATAAAGGGCCAAGGAAAAAATATATTAATAATCATATATCAAAAACATATAATAAAGTTAAAGTTATCCTATGACGATAATCTCCACTCCAAAATAAAGGTAAAGTTATCATTGTCAGTCCAACATAGGGGAGAAAATTCCAAAATTTCAAAAGAATATAGCATTTATTAGTTTGTAGAAGAGAGCCCACAAAGCAAAACAAAATAACAAAACCTGGGTAAAAGTACAAACCTGTGTCACACTTTTATAAAGGAAAAGGACCACAACAAGCAAACTGTTCAACTTTAACAACATAAAAAGTGGCATTTGTATTTAGAATTTGAGGATGATGTAAACTGATGAAATGTGTAAAAATGCATGAAGTTTATTCCTATAATTTTTTAAATTTTTTTGGAATAAGAATTGACATAATTTTTTAATTTTTAAAGTCCATTTTTTAATTGCTGAAAATTGCTGAAAATTGCTGAAAATCTGGTGTCTAGTTCCCACAAAAAAAGTATATGAAAATAATTTATTTTTCCTCTGATTTCAAAATATATTATAGATAAAATGTATAGCTAGTGCAGAAAAGAAGAAAGAATGGTTTTCAATGTATATTTTCTCCGTTATAACTTCTCAAAGTTGAACTTTCTGAAATCAACACTTTTCATCTCCCACCAAATTTCCCCTATCAAATCTACACTATTCAGAACAAAATTTACATATTCTTGAAGAGGACACTCTCCTCTAGTGTTAAATATAAATTTTAAATTTTTTTGATATGATTTACCATTTTTTTACTTATTTGAAGCAACATCTTCTCAAATGTTAAAATACCTACTCGTTGTATTTTGAAATTATAATATATTAGATCTAATCAAAATATTATAAAATTTATATGACAATAATCTTGACTCTGAGCTCTACAAAAGGGTATTTTTATATTTTTTGAAAAATATCATTAAAAAGAGTAGGGGTTATTGAAACATCAATTTTCTAAAATAATTTTATTTCTTTGGTAATTGGTATAAAACATGCATTTAATAGACATTTCCAATTGGAAAAGTTTAACCACTTATCTAGCTTAGCTAGAATGAATCTAGATAGAACATATGTTTGACAAAAAATAATTTTTATTTAGAAATACTCAAATTTAGTTGTGCATATAAGTGGTCCTGAAACATGACACAACTTTGTGCTTTTACCCACCTATTAACTAAAAAAGATATCTAAGGAAATTAAAAGGTATTCATCTTATATACCAAGTAGTTTAGGATATATCACCTGAATCTCATCACTCCTTCATCATGACATCCTTGAGTTATTAGAGCACTTGAAACCCTCCTCCATCACCTTTGTTTTGTCCTCTTTTCTCAAGTTTCTATCCACAAAAAAATACTCAGTGAACTGGTACTACTCCATGGTGCAGGGCACCTCCTAAAGATCCTCCTTTGCTTGAATTCTTGTTTGTAATATGGTGCATCCTTGAGATCACCCTTATGTGTGTGTAGTTGTGTGGGTCTTTTATTGAATGTGAAGGACCTAAGGTGAAGTTATAAACCTAGGTTCCTGAAACCAGAGTTAAACCATGTTTGCTTAAAGTCTTTAAGTTTGGTTAGATGTCTTGATTTAAGTCCTTAGGTAGGTTCTTGTCTTATGTTCACCCTCTCCCACATCCTTGGGGTCGGTGAACTTAACATTCTCCAAATTTAGCAACATTCCTTCATGATTGCCAAAAGTTGTCTTTTTGCAAAGTTGCGTGAGCAACTTTTGCAAAATGTTGCTCGAGAATGAACAAATCCTTTGTAACCAACCTCACCCACTTTTTGAAGCTTCTGAAATTCTTGGAGGATGATATTAGGTGAGAGGATGCCTTCCATGAAGGGCAGAATACTGTGTGTACGAAGTTTGATGTTTGAGCAAGGAAATAGAAGAGTGTTTTGAGTCATTTTTACATGGTATGGCCTAGTACGGATTCATTTTGAAGATCCATTTGCAGAATTTTGTAATTCCTTGAGTCTTCTTACCTTTCCAATTGATTTGAGGTGTTTTTAATAAGTTAGTGAAAAGTTATAGATTTTACTTGGTTGATGTCTGAGAAACCAAGGCTCTACTGGACCAGTCTCAAAGATGTGATCCTAACAAGATCTTTATCCAGTGGATCTCCTCGGACACTTGGAAAATTCTAGTTAGGATGATGGTATTTAAGAATCCAAAAGCTTAGAATCTCATTCTTAGTCCTATTTTTAAGATCAAGCCCTGGGCTAATTATCCCTATGTAATTAGCCTAGTCTGTTGTTACAGTCACATGCAATAGCTATATGAGTGTTGTGGGATCAAACCAAGAGTGGTTCTAGGCTAATTTTGGGTAGGGGAATCCATCCAAGGCTCTTAATTTCATCCATAAACTCACCTCCTATCACTTGCCTAACAAACCAAGCCTAAACTAGCTAATTATCTCTGTGTGTTTTGTGAGAGCTTGGGGGTGCAGGAGTGGAGTGAGGTGTTAATGATTTGGTGGGTTTACAAAATCCATAAAGGGTGTCTGGAAAACTAATCAAATCCCCTAGATCCCACTGTCACAAGAAGTTAAGTCCCAAAAACCCACTAGTTAGTGTTATAAGAAATCCTAGGCTATTTGGGGTTCGACTAACTTTGGGTCTTCAAGACCAAATTTAGTAGTGGATTCTTGGTCCCTAAGGTCTGTTAAGACTCTTCAATCCCTTAAGATAGAGTTTTGAATCCACTGGTGAAGTTTTACACCTTATGGTATGGTTTAGGGAAAGTGTCCCTAAAGGAGAAAATTACTTTGTTCCATAGCTTGATTTGGAGAACCAAGAGAGAACAAGGGAAGCCTATTGAACCCTTGGAAAAGTCAGAAGGCATCCTAAGAAGACTTGTGTGGAGTGAGATCGATCAAATTTGAAGTTTGAAGAAGCATCAAAGAGTTAAGGCCCATTAAGGTCTTCTAGCAGTGCTCTCTCTATCACTCCACCTCTTTTTCTCCCACATTATCATCCTCAAAAGGGACATATCCTTCACTCAAGATATATAATTTAAGCCATTTGGGGTCTACTACCATCTTATGCACAAGCCACATGTGTCAAAAATTTATATTCCCAAAAATTACTGGACAATGAGCATCAAAAGCTCTCCAATCTCTAATTGACAAAATGGGTCTCTTTTATATATCTTCGTCAAGGTCATCCTCGTCAAAGTCCACTAGATATTATATCTATAAATTTACATCTACATTCCTTACCATTTTATCCATATCTCCCAAAAGGTTTTTTTGAAAGTCTCTCTAGAAAGTGACATCACTTCATTTTTTGTCAAACCCATCACTCGAAGAGTAGAGAAACGTTGCAGGAATCTCACTGTTAACCCTATAAACATGTTTCATATCTAAAATATCCACAAGAATGATTTGAACTTCCTTTGTCATAAGATCATATATTCCATTTAATATTCAACTTCATCTTTGTAGGATAATTTCTCCAATAAAGGTCATTTGCCTGATATTATTGAGAGACCAAAGAAAAATAGAAAACTGCATAAAGACACTTTGTAAGCTAGAAAGAAGGACATAAGAAGCTAATGAAGAGAGTATTTTAAAAGGATTTAATAATATCAACTTTTCAAGTACTAAAAAGAGGACAAAAATGAATAAATAAAGTCAAATCCATCTACAAGTACAAACGAACAACACCTCACAATTATGGGGAATGACATAACATGACACCTCAAAACATTGGGAAAACATTTCTACAAAATAAGTAGGAGATATTTTCCATAGCAAGTCAAACTGTGATATTGGTATCATTATTCAACTATGTATTTTTTTGAGTCAAACTCGTTGACCCATGTTTCATGAGTAGTGGTTTAGACGAACCCGTCTCTCATGAGAATAAATGGAACACTTAGCACTCACTAAATCTAGGTTATTCTCACACAAGTAAAGCATCGGGACTTCCTGGGAGGTCAAATTTTATGAGGCTTATGAATGAGGTATTGGTAGAATGCATTGGTAAATTTGTTGTTGTCTACTTAGATGACATTTTAGTTTTTAGCAAAACTAAGGAGGAGCATATTAGACATTTGAAAATTGTTTTCAAGAAATTGCATGATGAAAAACTGACGAGAAACATTCTCCTACCCACCATATGTTGGTGTATTGGATCAACCACTCCCGCGGGATGAATAGATTAGTTGCCCACCCTGCTCTACAAACCCACTCTAGCTCAACTCGACACTTCATCTTCATGGTAGGCTTCTTTTATTAATTAGTAGCGGTGGTCACTCGTTGAGGCGCATTCATTCACTCTCACTATAGATTTCTCCATCATCTACTATGGGAAGATCAATGGTAAGGTAAGGTAACTTGGAGTTAAGGCAAAATCAAGACTGATAATTAGACCCCACAACTAACTTGGGTAGGTGGATTTCTCTATTCCCTCGCATGCAAAATAAGTGAGTTCCTCTCCAAAATATATATGGTCAAGCGAGTACGTTGATTAGGCTGAAATATATAAAGTTGGGCAACTACGTTCCTCTAAGTGACTCACAAGGGATATATTTGATATTCCTTCATTGAAGCAACCAACTAGTGAGTAGACTCACTATTGACTAACAGATTGGGGTTCAGGGACGATGGGTCACCATCATACGAACCACCATCCACCTAGTTTCATTTAGTTATAAGGTTGGTTCTTAGCTATAAAATAATTGGCCCTACTATTCTAAAGGCAATTCCCCCTACTATGCTAAAGAGCCACTCACCGACCCGAATTAACTATGAAGAATAGAATGATTCTCATTCTGCCGCCCTTCGTAGGTATACACAGTTTTCCTGCTCCTGCTCATAATTAATAGCCTGCTCTTTTCGGTCACAGTTCCATTTTCAATTCCAAGAAATATTTTGAGCTAAGAACTATTTTATATCCTGCTCCCAGGTTATCAAGGTTCTTCGATCGTATTCTCTATTTACCCGTGCCATCCCACTCCTATGAGTAATGCTTGGTAAAGAAATACCTAAAAATGCAACATAGGTGATGGAAGCGTGATAGATGATACTGGAATGATGGCATGATCTGAGTAATGATTGGTAAGGCAAGGGTAACAGAACGACGCTTGAATGATTTGTCCGATGCATGCCGAGGACTGATCATCTCTTAGTTAAAACTTATTGTTGAAATCTCTTTTAGGATTATTTGATAATCGTTCAGGACCGCAGCACCTCGACACCCCAATTCTATATAAAAGCACTTCTTATCTTTCTCTAATTTAATAAGAGATGAGAGAGTTTAATTCACAGATTAGGGTCATTGATTTCAAGCCTTTGATCCGAGCAAGAGAGATAATACGATACGCGGGTCGGTGGTTGGTGCTCAATGATGGAGATTACCGCATATGGAATCAAAGGGTAGGTGGAAAAGGGGTAAAGGAAAGACATCGGTTTCAAAGATTTCTTCCACCCCCTACCCACCGACTTCCAAATATAGGTCTCCGGCTATGATCGCGAAAAACTATAGATATGCGAATACTCTCTCTATCCGTCCGAGCTAGGGGTTCGCGATCGAGTCAGAAGCTAAGGAATTGGATCATATGGCTAGGCATTCTAGACTCTAGGATTGTGGATTAGATGATACACTAGTAGATTTGACCTCAAATTTTGATGAAACTTGGTCAAAATTTTGACAGTAATTGGTCAAATTTACGACCAAAACTTTCGTTGGTCTTTTTTTGTCAAATTTTTGACGTATTTATAATTCGTCAAAATTTTGACCAAAAAAAGGTCGAAATTTCAACTATAGCCAGGCTTAAAATTGCTCTCATTTTTTAGTGCATTGGTTGAAATTTTGACTGATACTTCCACCAACGACTGGTCAAAATTTCGACCATACCATTGGTGGAAACCATAGCATTCTCGTCGCAAGCTTTTAATGGAATGGTCAAAATTTTGACCAAGGTTCTGTTGGAAATGAGTCGTGGAATTGGTCGAAATTTCGACCATCCCATTGGTGGAAATCGAAAGCTTGAGTGTAATGGTCAAAATTTCGACCAATCATTGGTGGAAATGAGCCGTGGCATTGGTCGAAATTTCGACCAATGTTAATTTTTAAAATTTTTTTTTTTTTTTTTTTTACTTGGATTCAACTGTGTACAT
>MU224330.1:2007004-2035606 GCA_018584345.1 Thuja plicata | reverse complement strand
TTTAATCTTTGGAAAGATAGAAATTCTGTCATTTTTGCTCACAGCTCTATTGATACAAATGTTGCTATGTATAACAAAGCTACTATATGCAATAATGTGATTATGCAGATTCAAGTGCAAGCCAACATGAAGTTACAA
This sequence comes from Thuja plicata, assembly GCA_018584345.1. Taxonomy (NCBI): domain Eukaryota; kingdom Viridiplantae; phylum Streptophyta; class Pinopsida; order Cupressales; family Cupressaceae; genus Thuja; species Thuja plicata. The sequence continues at coordinate 2,035,468 of MU224330.1, read as the reverse complement.
TTTTGTTAATTTATGTTTAAATTAAAAGAAAAATTTTAACAATATTTATTTTAAATATTTTAAAAAAATAAAATATGATTATTTATTTATTATTTTAGAAATTGAGGTTATTATCTTTGTTAATTTTTGTGTATATTAAAAGGGCTTTTTTACAATATTTTTTTTGAAGAACATTAAATTTGCAATTTTAAAATTAATTGAATTAGTTGTGAAAATATTATATATTCTAAATTTGTTAAATTTAATATTTTTTTTTGTATACATTAATTGATATATTACATTTTTTGTTCGCATTATCAATAAAGATTGATAAACATTGCCTACCCTTGGTGTTGATTCTACCGACTTCTCCAAAATCATCCTCTAGCAGTGAAACTATGTGTTTCATGTTCATTTCAACATCCGCAAAAGCTTCATCTTTTGATGTCAAATCTTGCTAAAACAAACAATTCATCAACACCATCTATATTATTAACTTTTTGTGAATTATCATAACTACCTCTTATATCATCCTCCATTTTAATTTTTGTCCAATCAAAATAAATTTTTTGGTGATATTGAAAAATGAGTTTACAGTATATATTGTAAGGGTTTCCCACACACCTTTCCTCATCACAAATCGCTATTCATCTTCCATTGAATTTTAATGCAATTTTCATAATATGATTTCTTTGTATATATAATTATTATATTAAATAGTTGTAAGGCTCCTGATTTCATTGAACACTTCCTATCATGTCTACAAGGAAAATGGATTTTTTTGTGCTCTAAAACTTCTCAACATTTTTTTAGGACAAAATCAAATCTCTTATCGGCTCACCATTGCATGCAAAAAAGTTTGTGACCACTAGTATTAAGTTTGTTTTGTGTTTAATAAAATCTAGCCTACACACTCGTTGTTTAAATGTGAGACCTACTCTACTACTATAAATGACTAATACATCAAATACAATACATTCACTGTTTAAGATAAATTTATTAAGTTGAACATTAATAAGCATTTTTTCATTCATTTTCTTAAAGTACTACTCAAAAAAAGAATCAAAATGATCTCACATAATAATATTTTATTATAATCAATAGCCAAAACAAGGGGACTGACCCTTACAAAAATACAACTTAGGGCTATCAGAGGATCAACAACACTATAACAAGGTTGTTACCTATTTCAAGTCAAGGCCACAAGGGGAAAAAATCAATAAAAATGATCTCACATAAATAGGTAAATAATATCTTGATGATAGTTTTAGCAGTTTAAAATATTAGTAAATGAAACCTTCATATTTCTAACAATGATACCAAATAAGCTTGGAACATCAAAAAAATCTAAGTACAATCAAACAAAAGAAAATCATAATTTATTGATTTCATTATAATTAAATATATTTATGAAATGTATATGATTCTCTTAGATAAATATAAAATATATAAAGACAATAGTTTTTGTTAAATATTTTGACAAAGCATGTGTGTTGTTCTATAATAAATATTAACTTATCATTTTAATTTTTAAATTGGCTCTTACTAATTTCCTAAAAGGGATAGTGTATATGTATGTAGGTAGGCAAGTATATTTTTGGAGTTGAAAATTCAAGAAAAAAATGTTAAAATATATTATTCCATGATAACATATTTTTTTATAACTATTTTATTTATGTTTCATGCTTTGAATTATTTAGTAAATAATAATTTATTGTGATTATCTAGGGTTCTGTTCAAGTAGAACCTATTTATTATATTACAAACATATTTTTATACATTGCTTCCAAAGCTACTTAGGCAAAAAAAACCTTAGTGTAGGCATTTTTCAATATATTTTAATGGAAAATATGATCATTAATATTTAACAAGCTTTATATCTTTAGTTTAGAGGAATTTTTTATGAATATTACCCCATGTCCCCATGTAGCTTCTTAAGTGCAATTTCTACTTAAATTTAAGTAGTTGGAGTGTTCTTGTGTGAACTTTTAATTCCAAAAAAAAAAGAGAATAAATTGAAATCTTTTCGTACTTTAGTAGAGAAACTATTGCATAGGAATTGGAAATAAGAAGTGGGAAAATAGGAAAGGCTAAAAATGAGCACTAACGGTTTATTGAAAAAAGAGAGACATGTCTTTACCATTTTTTCATTTTCTTTTTTATTTTCCTACAATTTTGCCTTCGAATACATTTTTAATAAATATGACTAAAAATTCAATTAAAAAATAATATTTAAGAAGGTTGTTTAAAAATAAGAAGCAAGAATGACCATCCATGGGGTCACCAAGTCCACAAATTGTTCCAAAAAAATTTGAACAACCCCTGTTAGAAAAAATAAGCTAAGCAATTCTAAATGGATATTAAAAGAAATGTAAATTCATAGCAAAAGAAATTTTGAATGGATATCTTTTTAAAATAAACAAATCTACTCACCCAACATATAGATATTCATTTTAAAAATAGATATTTGTTTGGTACATAAAAATGAATATCCATTTTGTACAAAATAAACATATATTTTAAAAGTAGATAAATACTACCTTTGAAAGCATTTATCGAAATGGGTGTGGTTTTTCTATTTGAACATCAATTAAAATCCTTTTTATATAAATGTCTATTACATTTGAATTTAAAAACATCTCAATTTTTATTCAACTTTAAGCCTAGTTATTCAAAACAATGGCTTAGATCTAGAAGTACCATGACATAATGTCATCCATTAATAAAATTGACTTATAAAATTAAATTGATTATGACTAATGAATTTATATTTGAAATATTTTAATAAAATAAAAACTATTAAAGATTAAAAAAATTGCCTAGTCTTCAAAATGTATTATTTTTCAACTTCAAAATTTGTTTTATTTTTATTCATTAGTTTTGAAATAGGAGTCTTCATAGAATGTAAATGACATATATATTTTTAGTTTGTTAATAAGTATTTTTTTTATATACTATTTAAAATTATATCATCTCGGTCTACACATTTTGCTCTAAAAACTTTTAGAATTTTCATTTGGTTAAATGTGGTATTGATCTTAGATTAGCATGCAAAGGGCATATACCCACTAAAGTTTTTAGCCATCAAGAGAAATGAGGAAAATCTCACAATGTGTGAGATTAATAAAAAAAATTGAGAGTATTTTAAAATTAACAAAAAATACATAAAAATTTTAAAAAGACCCAAAAAATAGTTAACTATGATTAAAGGAAAATTGTCATTTTGCAGATTTTGTTTCTTTCTACAAAATATCCAAATAATCTTAAATGGAAAGTCTCGTTGCTAGAATTTGAGAGCCATCATCACCTTCAACCTAAAGAGAAAAGTAAGGGAGCTTGACCAAGTATTATGATGTTCTTAAGATTTATATAGGAGGGTACCCTGAGCCACCGACACATCACATCTTCTCCATAATTTCTTTTCTTTTCTACATTTCAGCTCTTACTAAAGGACTTGAATAGTTCAACTGATAATTTTATTGAATCCCTATAATACTCCATTAGCTCTGAGGTATTCTTCATGAGAACCTTTTGGTTCTCATGTGAATGTAAAAGCTCAAATTCTAATTAAGGTTTGCGGTATCTATTTTAATATCATAGATATTGTAAACAATCATTCTCCAACTATCAAAAGTATTTGTCAATTTCTTAGTTTTTTTTCCTAGACCCGATTATGGAGGTATTTCTCTTGCCAATAAAGAGCATTATTGAAGATCAGATCCGCAAGGGTCTAAATATAAATCTTGTCCAAATGTAGTTGGACCACCTACAACATTACCAATTTTATGCAAGAACTAAAATTCCTATAAATCTCCTCCATCTTCTACTGGAGTTTTATACACATTATGTTTTTAGTTCGAGTGGGTTTGAATAAGGGAACGTCTTCCTAGCTCACAGTATCCTCTTTGTGTGAGGAAAATGAAAGGGGGTTCCTATAGATAATTATGGATTAAGAGAGACAAAGTGATAAGTGGAAGTTATATTAAATCACAGATAGTAATCTTATCTATGTTTGACATTCATGAAAATTAATATGTTGAACAAGATAGAGAAGAATAACATTATGTCTTTTGAGGATTTAAGGGATATATCAAGAAGAATGTTTTGGATACCCTGAGTGGATTGATAGACTTGGAGGGAAGTGTTCATAATAGTCACATAGAAAAACGTGGTCAAAGTAGAAGAGGTACCAAGGGTTTGAATTTTGTGGTTTGCATTTTGCACCATAATGGAGGAATTAAGAATCCTAGGTTTGGGGTTAAAGGAAATGGTGAGAGCTATGTTATATTGTAATAGAAAAGGGATAAACCCTTGGTGGAGGGGGATTTCCTATAATTATCCTTCTTTAAAGAATACTCTTGCAAGGGTTTAAACATTTGGAAAGGAAAATAAAAATTTGCATAATAATAAAAATTATCAGGGTATGTGCAGGATCATGGTATGCCAAAAAGTGGCGATGTGAAAAAGAACTCATGATTGGTAAACTGATTGAAAAATAGCTATAGCTTTCAAACAGTATAACATTTTTTAAATCTAAAACATGAGTCGCATTCTACGCTTCTCCTACTACAATAAAAAAAGAAAAAGTTTTCAATTTGATGAAGTTTAGACTAACTTAAGGTGGTCAGACACGAGATTTTTTATATTGTGAAAAATTTGTAGTAGAAAAATCAGAATTAATTATTTACTTTAAAAAAAATTATAAAACATATGCACCACATTGGAACATAAGTCTGCTACTTATATCTAAAATCTTGTAAAAAAGTATAATCATTTAATTGTATTTAAGGTGGTCAGACATACACCTACTTCTTACCTTTTTAGTCCGAATTGATAGATTCATTGAAAAATAGCTATAGCTTTCAAACAGTATAGCATTTTTGAAATCTAAAACTTGAGTCACATTGTATGCTTTTCCTACTACAATAAAAAAATAAAAATTTTCCAATTTGATGAAGTTTAGACTAACTTAAGGTGGTCAGACATGGGATTGTTTATATTCTGGAAAAGTTGTAGTAGAAAAATCATAATAAATTATTTACTTGGAAAAAAATTACAAAAAAATATGCATCACGTTCATACATGAGTCTACTACTTATATCTAGAATCTTGTAAAAATTGCTATCATTTTATTGTGTTTAAGATGGTCAGACATACACCTACTTCTTATCTTTTCTTTGAAATTTTCATACTATTGCATTGAAATTTGATATTTTACCATATAGAATATTTTTTTTTTTTTAAAATGGCTAGTAGCTTAGAAACTAGATTCAATTTTCTACAGATTCTCTTCTTACACATTTTTTATATAAGATTGATAACTTGTTCAAATTTTTACGTGAACTTTCCTAACCCTAATTTTCTAAATTTTCATTGCCACTTAAAGGCCTAGTTTGGCATACCATGATGCTGCACATACCCATCAAGTGTTGTGTATAAGAAGGTAGGTAAAAGTACAAACCCGTGTCACACTTTTACAAAGGAAGAGGACCACGACATGCAAAACTGTTAAACTTTAATGACATAAAAGTGGCATTTGTGTTTAGAATTTGAAAATGATGTAAACTAATGAAATGTGTAAAATTGGATTTAGTTTATGCCTATAATTTTTTAAAAAAAATTTGAATAATAATTGACATAGTTTTTTAATTTTTGAAGGCCATTTTTTGATTGCTGAAAAATGCTGAAAATGTAGGGTCTAGTTGCCTCCAACTAAATATATGCAAATAATCTTTTTTTCCTCTGATTTCATAATATGTCTTAGATAACATGTACAAATAGTGCATAAAAAAGTTAAAGATTGGTTTTCGGTATATATTTTGTCTGTTATAACTATTCAAAGTTAGAGTTACCCAAAATTAATAGTTTTTTTATCCCTCCACATTTGCCCTAGCAAATCTAAACCAAATATAAAAAAAAATACATATTCTTAAAGAGGACTCTCTCCTCTAGTGTTAAATATAAGTTGTAAATTTTTCTGACATGATTTGCTATTTTTTTTATTTTTTTGAACAAGCGTGTTCTTCAATGTTAAAATACCTATTTGGAGTTTTTTCAAATTATAATATATTATATGTAATCAAAACACAATAAAAATTATATGACCATAATCTAGACTCTAAGCTCTACAAAAGGGTATATTTAGATTTTTAAAATGGTTGAGTTTTGATAAAGAAATAAGTTGTCTAAGTGAGAAGTTCTGTAATTTTGAATTTTTTGCCTATTTGGCTGCCACATAGACAGTTTCGGCTAGAACTGGTTCGGCCGAACCAGTTCCATCTGAACCCCCCTATATAAATATGTGTCAATTCTTTATCGATAGGACATATTTGGCTTATATTTACTCATAAATTTTTAGCCGAAACTAGTCCCGCCGAACCAGTTTCGGCCGAAACTCATTTGCCACATTGATGCCACATGGTGCCACATTTGTGCCACATATGTAGGACCAAAAATATCAACCAAAATGGTTTCGGCCAAAACAATTTCGGCTGGAACTACAAAAATGGTCCTCAAGTGCGACACAACTTCGTACTTTTACCTAGGTGTAAAACCTATTATATTGGCCTTCTATAGTAATGTACCCCATTAAAATTTTTACAACCCTCAATAAAACGTGCAAGAGATCTTCATGGTTAGACACATTTTGGAGCCAGTTTAGTGTTTCCCTTTTTTAAGAAAATGTTTCATAGTCTCCTTATAGTTCCTCTTAGAAAAGAAAATTGCATGTCTTCGTTAAGGATATCCATCATGATAGAAATGGTCCATATGAAGACTAGAATGAGATTCCCTTCACAAAAACCACATGCTTCTTCCATGAAATGACACACTTCATGGAGACAATTGGATCAAACCCTTGCATAGCTAAAATATACAAAGACAAATAGGCCACCTCTAGGATTAACCAAATCTTACTATAATTTTTCAATCTTTCATGATATTTTGGTCCAATTTGAACCAAATCCCTACATATGTTCATAATATGTTGAACATAAAACATGAAAAACAAAACAAGCACAAGAGGAGGAATGGTAGTAAGTTATAGAACCTTACGAGATAACATTAATTAGATTTAATGTCATCATACATTTGGTATGAGTGACCAATATTAAATATAGGAAAAGATATGACCCTCAAGAAAGTTCATGTAAGTATGTATCCAGATATACTAAGGAATTGGAAGAAATAAGGGAGAAAAAAGAAATATTGAAGATCTTGAAGCCCTAATTGCAAAGAGACTACCTAAGACATCTGATAAGTATCAAGGAAAATTAACTTTGAAATATTTTTCATGCAAACATATTGGTCACATTGCTTCAAGATGTTCGGATAAAGAGATTAAGTACAAGCCTAAGAAATTGAAGTCTAAATATGAGAAGAAATGTTATTATGGTACTAATGAAGGTGTAACTAATGATGAATTCTGAAGGAATTATATTTTTCCATTAGTATATACAAGGAAAAACATGATCTATGCCATCAGTTTATACTGCACCGACAAACAGGGCACAATAGTACCTAACGGCAAGGTTACCTGATACTACCAAGTACAAAGCATCCCGACAAACACTATTCAGTGTTACCTGATGACAAAAAGGACAAAGGAGTCCGACGAGTAACCAATGGTGCAACCCAATGAAACAAAAAAGAGAGGAACCCGACAGATGAAGGGAACCCAACAATTAGTTAAATGAAGGAACACCGACAGACTTTCAGTTCAACCCGACGATCCAGAACTGACAGTAAGTTACATCCCGCAAAAAGTGGATCTGACTTTCCACGTCAGATAAATCACTGAAGTTTTATATTTAGCTTCTTGATTTATTTTAAATCCATTTTGTGCAGAGAAAGAAATGTAATTATTATTTTTTTAATCAGTCTAATTGTTTTAAAATATGCAAACTAAAGGATCAAGGTCAAGTTGTATACCTTAGAGCTAGAGTTAACATTGTAATGCGTGATTCTAGAATAGGTCAAATAATTGTATAAATATATGCTCAATCTATTGTGAACATGGATTTTGATGATGATTGTAGCCACTAAGAGCATCTAAGGATCTGACAAGAGAATTCATGTAGAAGGACATAAAAGGATCAAATCAGTTTCAAGAACAGAACACAGGCTATCGACGAGCAGGAAAAGGTATTAACCAATCACTATAGGTGATATTCATATTATGAGAGCTTAAATGGATCTGTGATCAAAAATTATAGATTGCATACAATCAGGTCAAACATATTGTACGCATTCTAACAAGTGTAGTACACTTAAGAAATCCTTTTAAGAAAGGTGGACCTAACAGTCCTATTTTAAATCTCTTTACCGAGTACAAACTTCATTAGTGTTGCTAAAAGCTCTTAACAGAGTAGATATTAATAGGTCTCCACTTTAATACTACTAATAGGGTAGATCATCAGAAGTGATCAATTGTAAGCCTTTACCGGCTCCCTTCCAATCTGCAGATAGTGAAGTTTTGTGGGTGCCATCCCCACCGCAGGTTTTACTTCCTAACATGAGTTTTATCCGATATCATATCTTGTGTTATGTGTTTATTACTTTCATGAATGTTTCTATGAATGGTGCAAACAATTAAAGATTATGAATTAATATTACATGGATAATAAATAACATTAGATATGGTCGATAATACAGTAAAGAATGATTACTAATGATGAATGGTGAAAAGTGTTAAAATTTTTAGAGGTACTGATTCACCCCTCCCCTCTTAGTACTACTTTCCATTAATGCCAAAAATTGGTATCAGAGCTAAGTCTCTTCTTGGAAAGCTTAAAGGCTTAAGAGAAAATATCATACAATGGAGAAGTACAAACTTGATAAAATGTTGAGAATAAAAAGCTTGAAATACAGATGTTCTATGAATAGTATAAACAAGAGAGAATCAAGATAAGAGAGATGTTGGATGAGAGAAAAGGTATGGCAACTCAGAGCAATGAAAAGGATTATCAAGAAGAAGAGATTCCAGATTTCTTTGAATCTTCATAATCAAATACAAGTAATGCATCAGATACATTAGAAGAGAATATCACAAATCTAAAGGAGATCAATCAACATCTGAGAGAGAAAATAAAGATGCTGCAAATTGGTGAAGAGATCTAGATGGTAAGAATGATTGATGTGATGAATTCTGCTAGACAAGCTAAAACAAAAAGAACACTAGCTATTGATGATAGAAGGAAGATTATAGAGAAGCTACAAGAAAAGGAGTTCAAAATTCAAAGACATGTTGAGCATCACCATGATATTACAAATCAGATTATTCTTATGAGTGAAGAAGAAAATAGAATGAATATAGAACTCATTGAAAGTGTACATGCTATTGGTGAACTAAGAGAAGAGAATGAAAAACTAAAGCATGAGGTTAGAGTTTAGCAACAACATAATGAAATTATCACAAAGGCTGAAGAAAGCAATAAAAGAATGGTTGATTTTCTTGAAGGACAATGATGAGTCAACAACAACAATGGTCTAGGCTTTACCGAAAATAGAGAAACATCAAATCAAGCCAATCAAAATAATGTCTATGAAAATCTAAGACCAAGAAAGATTACATGTAATCACTATGGAAATCAAAGCCACACATAATATGTGTGTAGAGGTAAAATGAAAGGTATTCCTAAATCTACATCTTCATTCATAGGATTTTGTTATAAATGTAACAAGAAAGGACATAAAGCATATGAATGCAAGTATAAGATGGATCAACCAAAGAAGGAAACCTACATGGACAAATATTGTTCTACATGCAAAATGAATGGCCACACAAGCCTTGAATGTTGGAAAAAGAAAAGGCAAGCATGGAAGCCTAAAGGTCAAGAAAGTCCCTATCAACCAAAGAGAATCGGTAATCAATATGTATGGGACTACAATACATGGACAAATTGTATAGCGTGTGGTAGATATGGTCACATTGTTGCAAACTGCATGAGAGCATGGACCAAAAGTTCTAGAGGCTGGACAAACCCCGCAATGGTTTTCTTACACTGTCATAAAGTTGGTCATCTCAAGAAAGACTGCAGAGACCGAATGATAGAGACAAGCACATATCCCAATGGGAACACCATTAAAGATATCCAAAGGGCTAGAGACAAAATGTGGAAAAAAGCTTCAAGCAATGATGAAGCTGGACCAAGCAATGCAAATGGTGACACCCAATCCAATGGATCTGGTGACATCACCACCCCCACTTAAGCTGAGAAAGTAAGTATGGAAATGTACTATACCAAGCCATATTTTGCATCAGTTCCATTATACAAATTGATAGATACTCAAAATCTGCATGAATAAAGATGGATATTATGTTACTTGTTACAATTCTGAGAAAACAACCCCATCAGTAAACACATACCAAAAAGCATAGGTGAACATAAAGGATGAGATGTCTACACCTACCGAGAATTGTTGGTCAACACATAAAATGGCTAAGTTGCTAATGTAACCCGAAACCCATCGATAAGGAAGCAAAGTTGTAAGTTTTCATGACACAACGCCGATATCTATCGGTGAAAGTAAAAATATTAAAAGCTATCCCTAGCATCATGACAACACCGAAAATTTTGTGTGAGAGTCTTCCCCACGAACTCTGTCTTCATGACCTGACGAGTCATTGAGCATTTATGACAGACTTAGGGCAAAAGTCTATAAATACTTGATGGGAGCACTTGATTTTGCACACACGATTGAAAGAGAAAAAGAAGAGTGAAACCAAAGTGATAAAAGATCAAATAGCAGAGTGACCTTGACTCGATCTAGCACACAACAAAAAAATCATTCACAAGTTTCATGGATTGAAGTAAGTACCGAGGACACCAAAAAACTCTATTGGTATTTTCAAGAAAGCCCTAAATTTGAAAAATGATGGCAACCACTTCAAGAACTGTAAATATTAAGAATGATAAGAAGAATATGGTTAGGCTGATAAAGAACATCACCTATGTGGAACCAAAGTACAAGATATGCCCAGAGATTGCATTGCAACCTGATGAATCTAGCACATTCTCTAAGATTCCACCTAGGGTTTTTCTAATAGAGGACGTAAGGTCCTACATTCACTATAAGATTGCTTAAATAGGTGATCTAGAGATAGACCAAGCTTACCAGAAGTTGTGTGATGCAGAAGCAAACCTGAAGGAAGAGCATAAACACTTAGAGGTTAAAAGCATAACTAATGCCCTATATTTCCCGAGGGTCTTCAAAACTAACTACATTAGGTTTGTTTTGAGAAGAATGCATGATCAAAAGTTGTGGTTAGATCAACCTAAGAAAATCACTAAGGATGTCATTCATGTTGTAACTGGTTATCCAATAAGTGACAAGCCTAAGGCACATAAGCATCCCTCCAGGTCAGAAGTTGAAAAGCTCACAAAATCTATGTGGGATAACAAAGGTCTTAAGGTTAACACCATCACCGATAAGGAACTAAGGTTTGGTTTATGTGTAATTGGTTACAAGATCTTTTAGGAAAGAAGGATAAATGACATTGCATCTACAATAGTAAGCACAACTTACAAGATAGTGACAAAGGAAATTCAAATGGATCTGTGTGAGATCTTGTTAAAGCAACTTGATGAGAACATGACAACAATAAGGTCTACAAAGACTAACACATGTAAGTTTGGCTCACTTATCATGTTTATATTCTTCTACTTTCAAGAATACTTTCCTTCATTAGGCAAAGTAAAGTGGAATACAACATAACTAGTAACACTGCAAATTAGTGAACTTATTAAGTCACTAGGAGATAATTTTGATTAATTAATGACTGCATACTTCCATGAGTTCAAATAAAATATGATGGAAAGAGTGAGGATCCCTAAGCAACTAATTGAAAAACATAGGGATGAGATATGTTTTATCGTGGATACAGACTTCACCCACATAAAATCGGTTGTACCAAGAATAGCTTGGTTAGCACCTCTTGATTATGAAATCAACATAGATAAAGCAACCAATCCAATTGATGCATTGATCAATGAGCCACTTGAAAAAAAACAACCAAGGTTTGGCACTTATGAAGAGGCCAAGTCAAAGATAAAAATAGGCCTAGTTATCAAGAAGACTGTCAACAAAAAGAATAAGATGGTAAAGAATCTTGAAAAGATTCTATCGGTTAATGAGGAGGAACAAGATCAAACAGAGGAAACTGATGATCAAGGTACCATTGGTGAAGGACAAGATGAGTAGAAATCATATTCTGAGGCTACTGAATCTGATACACCTCCACCTCCTACAAAGAAATAGAGAATAAGGAGCCAAACAACAAAAGATACTACACCTCTGAAGAAAGTTCAAGTGAGGACCTATATGAGGAAGCAACCAATAAAGCAAACAAAGAAGAAAACAAAGAAATGAACACCTACAAAGAGGAGGAAGAGAATGGTCAGGACTAAAGCTGACATTGAAGATTCTAAAGAGGATGAGCCTGATGTAGTTAAGAAAATTTTCAGAAATCAAACAATTGATGAGGCTGTTGATTCTATTTCTCCAATTGGCACCATGTCTGATAAGAAAATCAGACAATGGGATAAACTTGAGCTAGAGGACCAAAACAAGATACAAGATGCAATCATCAAGGAAATGGTAAAATTAATATATGTACCAACTAAATTTGTTAACCAAATACCCAAAGATCTGGGTAATCGAATATCTCAACAATGGTCATATTCTCTGCACACAGAAAGAGAAGCAATGGAGAGGGTACTTGTCACACTTATGCCTCCCGAATCAAAGATGGAAGAAATCAAGGAAATAATGAAGAAGTACATAAGTAAATTTGTAGCTAAAATTAGAGCTTACAAAGTGCTAGAAGATAAGATTATAGAGATAGATACGATGACTGAGACAAAATAGAGACAACTCCTAGATCTTCTAACAGAGTCAACAAGTCATGAGAATCAATTACTTCTCACCGACACACCTCATGTAGAGGAGTAAAAAGATAAAGCCAGTCCTAAGCACATTTCTTTGGACAATGTTGAAGATATAGAACCAATTGATTTGGACAAATTCATGGATGATCTTGACATTCAAGACATCACTTAGTATGATTTAGATAAATAACCTCAGAAAGAAGATGATGTAATTTTTATATCTCTTAAGGATCAAATCAAGCAACAAGCATTGGAAACCCAAAGAAAAAAAGACATGGATGTTTATGATGAAATATGGCCGTACACATCAATAGTTGACATCACAGGACTCGATCCTGCTAATCAAATTCAAAAAGATGAAGATGTCACTACTCAACAAGTGAAAACCCATGAGCAAGACACAAATCAAGATGCAGCACAAGTGAGCACTCAGGATAATATGCCAGTGCTAATAAAGGCCATAAATCTACTAGAAGGTAATGCAGAATCTAATGTAGAAAATAATAGCATACCCAAGGACAAGGGTGATGTAGAGACAAAGGAGAAAACTGATGAACCAAAAGATACAACTGCAGAACATGCTGCAACCGATGATCAGACAGATAAATCTACTGATCAAAGTAAAGAGGAAGTAAAAAAAGTAGAAGCGAAAAAGCAAAAAGGAAAGGGTGAAGAAGCTAAGATAGATGAGTAGGAGAAGAAATCAAAAGAAAAATCTGTAGAGACACCCAAGGTTGATGGAGAGATGTCTTAAGAAAACTGATAGGTGAACCCTAAGCAGAAAACACAAGAATCATCATCAACAAAGCCTTCACCGAGCGCATCAAAAAAGACAACTAAACTAGCAATGGTAGTTCATACATCTACGTCCACCCAAATCTCAAGGAAGAAGAAAAGCAAGCATAAGAATCTGTTGATAGGGTTTTGCTGATCGGGTCCGCCAATAGTCATAAGTTTTCACCGGGTTCCGGGTATACCGGCCAACTCCACCTGTAAAGGTTGTCTGGGGAAATTATCTTCCCCAGGCCTTCAAGCACCTAGGTGTCGAGTCACGATGGTGCGGGGCTTGGTTGGGAGAAGTGACTATTTTTGAGGGGGATAGCTGGTTTCTTCAGCTCATTCCCTCTGGAGATTCAATAAGGTAAGGTTTCCCCCAGCATTCTACACTTAGCAAATAAAATGAAAAAGATCCTGCAAGGTTAGAAATACTTCATCTAACTATAGTCATGCTTAAACATCCAGGACATCAATAATACTCTAACATACTACACTAAATACCGAAGAAATACACAACCATCAGTTAGCATTTCATCAGTAGCAAGGGAAAAAAGGTCGTTAATCTATTTTAACATATCAGAGTAGAAGACATAAAAAACATAAAACATGAAATACCATTAACTCAAAAGTAGGAATGCCAACAACATCATTGCCAAGAATTCTTCCTTCTTTATTAATGTCCCTTCCAGCAAGCACTGGTGCGTGATATAATGGTGGCTCTAGGGGAGCGTCTAACTACTGAAAACAAAATAATGGAGCATTGAGCTCTGCAACTTAGAATGAGAAAACACTTTGCTATTACTATGGACAAAAAAATAATCAATTTTGCTGACCCTTGGAAATGGGCCGATCTAGCTATTTATACAACTCTCTTCTAGCCCTAACCCTATTTTACATCATGCTTCAATAAAATACAATATTTGGGGGCCGGTACTACTTGCTCATCCTACAAAAGACCTTGAGACAGAATAGGTCTACCATGTCAGAAGAATAAGACAAGAATATACAGCGAAAGAATCAGCCTCGAGAAGAGAGCTGGGAAGGAGAAGGAAGAAAGTAGGTCCCCTGGGGATCGAGGCTACATGCCTCATAAATGGGAAATGCGGTGCCCTATCTCCAATGTGTCAGGTGTATCTCTAAGTGGTGCCTCAAGAAGACCATCCTGTTAGAAACCAACCACTGAGTCGACACCCCTTGATGTAGCCAACCACCTTCTGACAGCCTTTATTAACTGCTTCTGAAAGTGACCGGTTGGCCTCGGGGACCGAAACACGGATCACTTGAAAGAATACAAAATTTTTGGATTCGGGACTCCGGGATCCGGGAACTTACGTCCCAAAAAGAATAAAGAATACCTAACGCTTGAGTTCTCCCTGGCCTCCGGAGAAAACTCAAGGTTTCTTATTATCGTTGAAAGCCTGGAGGAGGTGGGAAATGCCATCCTCATCCACATCTTTTATGCTGGCCCTTCAGTACTTGGCCACTTCAATTTGTTCCCCCAGGTCTGGAACATTCTCTTTAAACTCGTCGGCCATTCTTACCGCGTCATGACCACTAAATATCATGCGAGTTAACTTTTCCATCTAGGCCCCATCTATCCCCTCTGGAGATTGATACTGGGACTTCATTATTTCATCAAAACTCTCCAAAACTGAATCTTTGGGGGTATATGTATTTGTGCTAAGGGGGTCGGTCCCGAAAGTCTTTATTACAAAAGACTTATATAAATTGAAAGAATACTACATAGTATTTACCTTATCTTGAAAATACCCTACCAGTTGCTTGATTACCTCCAATGTGAGGTCATGTCTGGAGTGCTGGGTTCTCACAAAATCAAATGATTCATCCCCTAGAATTTTGGATTCGGAAATCATATCCTCTCCTAGAGTAAGGATTTCCTCAAGCTCTACCTTCCACACTTGATAATTCTCAGTATCACCCTCCCATAGGTCAATAAGAGTCTCTACCTGGTGAATGACCTACCAGGCCACATATAAATCTGGGAGGGTGGATACTAGGAAACACCGGGTGTTTCCTATCTGCAGGGTGACCCACTCATCCACTGCCTGGGCTTTCTTCTTCATTACTCGTAGGGAGTCTATGTCACTCTGCGGTAGATCTTCAGAGGTGGAGGCCTCTAGAGGAGTGACATTAATGGGTCAAGCCAGCTCAGTGAGTTACCCCATAAGGTTTGTGTTCTTTTCCTTTTCTACTTTGAGCCTCTGGGCTTCTTTCTCGTAACGGGCCTCCACTGCCCTTGCTGCCTCTTTCAACAAGTCTAGCTCACCTTGCTTTCCCCTTTTACCTAGCAATACCTCTGAAATGATATAATCTCTGGGCTTCGTGGTTGCTTCATCAATGCCTAGGGGAGGTGTTTCCACAACAACAACTGTTTCTCCGCCCGGCCTATTTTGAAGAGTATGAACTATCTGGGCTTTCTTGGCCTTTGGCAGGGCCTAGACTTGGGCCATCATTTTGGCCAGGGAGAGAGGAGTCATGGTAGCGGACTAAGATTTTCTTTTCCTACTCTCTATCAGCCACTGAGGTGGTAGGGGTGGCCTTCCTGCCATAATTTGTTCCCTTGATTCTTCCCCAGTGTCCTGTGACCGTTGTTCCGTAGTGACGTGGACCACATCTATCCTTCTCCCTGCATCTACTTCTTCTGCAACAACATCTTCTTCAATTTCCATCCCCTCAGCCTTGTCCTCTATATCTATTACTTGGTCTGGACTTTGGTAGGTTTCCTCGGGGATTTCTTCTTCAATCTGCTCTTCCTGTTTCTCTTCTTTTGCCGCCGGGGCCTCTTCCTCTATTGGCATCTCTTTTGGCAATAGGGGAGGTGTTGGGCCGAGATTCAAAGTTTGGGCTGCTATAATCACCTGCCCAAAGGTTTCTCCCGGGAGTGGCCCTTGGAACATGGCGGCTGGGGTTACGGTTATTCCCGAAGGTCTAGTTCCCCTAGCGAATGCCATTTGTTCACCTTTCTTTTGTTGGTCCACTCCCGGACCTTGCATTTCTTGAGCCTCAGAGGTAATCTCTGGCTCTGGCTCTTTCTCTTCTACCTGCTTCTCTTTTTCCTGTGTAGGTTCTTGTTCAGGAGCTTCTTGCTCTACAGCGTCTTGTTCTTCCCCCGGGACCTCTGTCTTTGTTTGTCTGTTGTCCCCCTGCAAGTTTCCAAACTCATCGGTTGCAAATATATCATCAAATTCTTCTTGTGCAGGGGGACTGGCAGGAACTTCTACAGGCTCTATTTCCTTCTCCGGCTCCGGGGAACTGGAGGAGAGGATTTCCACTTGTTGGGCTTGAGATGTTACCAGCTCTGGCTCTGCCTTAGGCTTTTTGCCAAGCTTCTTCTTTCTCTGGGTAACCAGAGGTGGCCCCGCATCTCTTATTGCTGCCGCCTCCATGGGATCCACCCCCATTTCCCTTACCATTAAGGCTGCCAATGATGGGGAGGAGGAGGGATGAATTGGCCCGGCCATGAGCGGTGGAGTGGCTAGCCGCATTATTAATTATTCCCTCATCTGTTGGGACGTTGCCACTGATTGTTTGATTTGTTTCTTGATGGAGACTTCTTGTGCAGGAGGGGTCATGTCTATTCCTTTTTCTTTATCCACTCCCTATGAAGAAGTCCCGGCCCATAGAGTCAATTTTGGTACCAGCTACGGAGTTAATTTTGGCACCGGCTATGCTGCTCAGTGGGTACTTCCAGGGCACACCTTCTTAAAATAGGCGTGACTTTGCTTAACCACCTCTACAGTGAATTCTTAAATTGTGGGCCCTTCTTGGGCATCCCATTTTACTGGTGGAAGATTCTTTGTATCGATCCCCTTCACCTTGCACTGGGGATCGATAGTAGGGGCGGCATTTGAGAAGTTTGTCGGGAACCTTTGGAGCTTCAACTTTTGCATCATGCCAGCCATCATTCGGACATAGTGCCTGCTCTGCACCTCCACATCATCCTGGAAATCTACCTAGAAGTCCTCCATATGGATATGATGGGGCTCTGAAGCCCAGGGCAGTGCCGTTGTAATCTTTCCATGCGGATCAAAATTTTTCCGTGCCAAATAAAATTCCTGCAAGTTGTAACTTTTTAGTTCATTGTCCGCCTCCTTTGCGATGACCAGGCTGCATGTGTAGTTCTCACAGGTGATTGGGAATGGAATGTTTGGTATCTTTTTGAGGGAAAAGAGGGCATGCACCTCCATTATTTGCCCGCAATACTCCAAGAGCACGATCTTGTCCCCACAGTGTCTGGGCAACAAATAGGGTTTCCTGGAGAATCCGGTGACCCTAATGTAGGTGTGCTATCAAAACTGAATGTAATAATATCCATAACTATGGACCAAATTCATCACCTCTGAGGACAGGCGGTATCCGGCGTCCCGGGTGGGTGTAAGCAGATGATAATAAATGAACGCGTCGTTTACCTGGTAGAAACTAGGGAAGCTGGCCTCCCATTGAACTTGTGGGAAATGGTCCCACGGTGCCTTTTGTCCCGGGCCAATCCTGAGTATGCCGTATGTGAGTAGGCCGTGGGCGTGGAGCCTCTGCTGTGCTAGGGCCCAAAAAACATAGGAAGACATGTAGAATTTCTTCTTCCTATTTAGTTGCTAGAACTGAGAGTCGACATGGCTGGAGATTATTGTTGCCCAGTCAAAGTATCCTCCCTTGGTGGAGATGTCAAGGAGGAAATAATACATCCATCTAGTAAAATCTTGGGTGGAGGGCTGCCCAAAGACCCGGGCCAATGCTATCATTCCCATCTGAATGCTCTCCTTGAACTTGGAGCGGGGAATTTCTATCTTCATTCTTTTAGGGTCCCTCTTTGGGGCCTTGAGCCAATGGGTATTCATATATACCCGGGCAGCATCCTCCAGCTATGTGAATTGGGCCAAGGCATTAGTCCTTGTAACCACTGAAGCCTTGTCAAATTGTGGGATTCCCAGACTTGCCTAGAATGTGACTGGGTCGAGGGATACCAGAGGAGTAGGGTATCCAGTGGGTTCCGCAGCCGCGAGCATAACGGCCCAAACAGAAGAGTTGTAGTTGGTGGCCAGTGTCAAAATAAGCTCCAAAGATTGCATGGAGCACGGGAAACAAGCCACCCTGAGGATTCCAGAGTTCTCGACGTTGATCGCCAGCTGATCTCCAGCCTATCACTGGATGTGCATTATTTTCACCAAGGCCTACATCTCTGGCCATGTTCCGACACTGGTGTCAGTTATCAGTTTGACCTTGGACTCAATCTTTGAGCCCATGATGACGTTGTCCTGTACAAATTTCATATTCAGGGGCATCTTCTCTAGGGCCTTCTCCATTTTAGACTTTACTACCGCCCTGGTCGCTGCTGCGGAAGGTAGCTTTGGACTTTCAGGTGGAGAAGATGCGGATGCTTCAAACATATTTGGGAAATGAACTCTGAGAACCTGCGAGACAAAGCGACCGTCAGAACGCATTTAATCAAAATAAATATTCTGAGATCCGGAGATCTTACCACTACGATGCTTGCTTTTCCTAAAAAGTTAGTTTCATTCAAAAATAACCAAAAAGCAAACGCATCACACAAAATTAGGATTTCTTATTAAACCTCTGGGTCTGGGGATTTTATCACACTTGGTAAAGACACAGGATGGATGATGGTAGGAGACCCGAAGCCCGGAGAAGTGACCGTTGGTGAGAACATGTAAAAAGACAAGTCATCAAGCCCACATGGGCGCCACGTGCGTAGGTATTAAATGGAAGTTATGGCGATGACGGTGGAGCCAACTATCTGAATGCGTGAAAAGTGAAGACCACCTGGCTGGAATTGATTGTGTGCATGGGACATAAATGAGGTTCTAACTAGTTTTATGGAGGAGAGAGAAAATTTATTGTTTGAAACCGGCCGAGAGCTGAGTTTCAAATAGGTGGTTTTCTGCCCCGAAGTGAGTTCATGGGCGGAAAACCAGAAACACAGGCGACTCGACCACCTTGTCAAGCCACCTGGAAGGATATACATGAAGGCCAAAGGATAGATACATGGGACGAAGGGATATATAAAGACTATATACAATTATACACACGTATACACAAAATATATAATTCAGAATGATGTCCACAGAAAAAACCAGACGAAGCAGAGCGTATATACAGCTATCTACACATTTTACAAATGGACTACTTCTGCACAGAGGGTGGACAACCCTCTGGCAGAGCCGACCCACCAACGGGCAGAAAACCAGAAAACAAAAAACAAAATAGAAAGACGGAAAACAAACAAAAGATGAAAGAAACACCAAACAAAACCAAAAGAAAACAAAAAGGCGGGAACAGGAGAACCAACCTGAGAATGCCAAAAGGTGGAGAAAAGGAGTTACTGCAGGAGCTCTGCAACAGCTTTAGTCATCAAATGGTCACAATCACCACCATAAAGCACTCACAATCGCCTCAAAATGACTGGAAGTGTTAAGCGTTGATTATCAATAACTTCTCTGCAAATTCCTCTATTAATTGCTTTGAAATCGCTCTGTTAATCGCTCTGAGTGCTTGAAAATTTTAATCGCGGTAAATGTGAAAATGACAGATAATTCCTATTTATACCCACGGTAAAAGGGTAATCCACCTCCTTCGGGAAATTTCCGGATAAGCAAACCTCCGGACCCCGGACCGGGGATTCCCCGTGATGATATCCTTAAGAACATCATAGCGAAGAATCCCAGAGTCCGGAGTCTTGTTCCCAAGGAAGGACAACCTCTGGGACTAGTCCCGGAGATGAAAACCAAACAAACAAAACAAACAACGGGGAAGAAAACCCTGGAGAGAGAAAGAGAAAGCGAAAGAGAAAGAAAGACAAAGGCAAAGCCGCAAGCAAAAACAAACAAAAATAAAAAAGAAGGGGGGACCCAACATTTTGCACACAAAATGTAGAGACGGGGATGCAGGGCATAACAGAATCCAGTAACACTAGATGAAATCATTGAGATTCTAGTTTGTGATCCCAAGACATTGGATCCAACTAAATTAATAAAGTATGGAAGACATTGTGAAAGGAAAGAAATGCAAGACAAGTTGAGGAAAGCAACCAAAGAAGCAAAGGTACTTTAAGTAGCACGAGGAATAATTCAACCAATTGTACCTGATGTAGATGTTGATCAAATCATCCCAAGCTATTTGATCAATTAGTGGTTCTCACAGATTCAATCACATCTCAAAACATAGATGTTGAGAAGGCCATGGAAGATAGACTTGAATAGAAATATAAGTTCAAGTTAGCTGAGAAGATTAGCCAAGAAGTGGCATTGCAGAAGGTAAAACTTTATGAGCTGGTTAGCATAATAGATCCAATAATCTCAGAAGCTATTACCTTAATATAAAAATTATGCACACTTGATCAACTCACCAAGGATTATACCAACAAGATAGAAAAAATAGATGTTGATCTTCAAACAAGTGCACAGAGTCTCACAAATTACGAAGATGTAATCAAATTGCACAATGAGAAGCTCAAGCAAGCTCAAAAGATGAGACAAGACATTCAGATTGCATAAACAAAGTTTAGAGATGAGGTTTAAATGAGCTTCAAGCACAACTCTTACAAACACTCTCATTATTGTAGTAACATATGACAAAGGCAAGAGCACTAATTTCCACCCCATAAATGTCTATCCTAGACAACATTTATGATATGCATGTAGGAATAGAGCTAGAGAAAATGGCACTAGAACTCCTGAAAGAAAAAATGGGAGAAATAGCTTGAAGATATCAAGATTACCCACTCACATA
The DNA here is from genome assembly GCA_018584345.1 of Thuja plicata. NCBI lineage: Eukaryota > Viridiplantae > Streptophyta > Pinopsida > Cupressales > Cupressaceae > Thuja > Thuja plicata. The sequence continues at coordinate 2,014,061 of MU224330.1, read as the reverse complement.
TTCTTGACACCTTGTAAGTTACACATTTTTGACAACTTATTAGTTGTACATTTTTGTCATGAGTATCAAATAAAGGGGGAAATGATATGTACAATCAACAATAAAAGGGGAAATACAGGATGCAATGATTTGTGCAGTCAGTCATCTGAAAGAGAAAAGAACATGGGAATGTATAGTAGAGAGGAAATTATACATGTACATATAATTATACTATACCAATGCATACAGTTAGGGTGAGTCATATAATGACAACCTGATATATACATAGTGTACATAATAAACACTTTAGTATTATGCACATATAAGTTTTTGATACTAATGTCAAAGGGGGAGATTGAAAGCATTTTATTTTTCCATTAGTATATACAAGGAAAAACATGATCTACACCATCGGTTTACACTACACCAAAAGACATGGAACAATACTACTCGACACCAAGGTTACCCAATACTACCAAGTATAAATCATCCCAAAAAACACTACTCAGTGTTACTTGATCACAAAAAGAACAAAGGAACCCGACGAGTAACCTACAGTGCAACCCAACGAAACAACAAAGAGAGGAAAACAACAGATGAAGGGAACCCGAAAATCAATTCAAATAAGGAGCAACGAAAGACTTTCAGTTCAACCCAATGATCAAGAACTGATATTCAATTACATCCCGCAAAAAGTGGATCTGACTTTCTACGTTAGATAAATCACTGAATTTTTATATTTAGCTTCTTGATTTGTTTTAAATTCATTACATGTGGAGAAAGCAATGTAATTATTATTGTTTTAATCAGTCTAACTATTTTAAGAATTTCAAACTAAAGGATCAAGGTCAAGTTGTATACCTTGGATCTAGAGTTAACATTGTAATGCGTGATTCTAGAATAGGTCAAATACTTGTATAAATAGATGATCAATCTATTGTGAACATGTTTTCAATGATGATTCTATCCACTGAGAGCATCTAAGGATAACACTAGAGAATTCATGCAGAAGAACAAAAATGATCAAGTCAGTTTCAAGAACAGAACACAGGCTACTGACAAGCAGGAAAATGTATTAATCAATCACTATAGGTGATATTCATATTATGAGAGCTTTAATAGATCTGTGATTAGCAATTATAGATTGCATACAGTCAGGTCAAACATATTGTACTAATTCTAACAAGTATAGTACACTTAAGAAATCCTTTCAAGAAAGGTGGACCTAACAGTCCTATTGTAAATCTCTTAACCGAGTGCACACTTCATTAGTGTTGCTAAAATCTCTTAACAAAGTAGATCTTAACAGGTCTCCACTTTAATACTCCTGACAGGGTAGATCATCAGAAGTGATCAATTGTAAGCCTTTACTAGCTCCCTTCCATTCTGCAGATAGTGAAGTTTTGTGGGTGTCATCACCACCGCAGTTTTTACTTCCTAACAGGAGTTTTCTGCAATATCATATTTTGTGTTATGTGTTTATTAGTTTCATGAATATTTCTATGAATGGTGCAAACAATTAGATATTATGAATTAAAATTACATTCATAAGAAAGAACATCAAATATGGTCGGTAATATAGTAAAGAATGATTACTAACGATGAATGGTGAAAAGTGTTAAATGTTTTAGAGGTACTGATCAGAGGTAGTTGTTCAATTACTCTTGATGCTAAGAATAAAATTGATGATGTTCAATATGTTGAAGGTTTGAAGCATAATATTTTGAGTGTTGAAAATCTAGTTGATAAAGGTTACAACTTACAATTCAATGATATAATGTGAAAAATTATTGGAAGCTATATAATTGAAATTACATTAGGAAGGAAGACTAAAGGTATTGTATTTCATTTGAAAAATTTAGAGAATAGATGTATGAATTATAAGATTGATAACAATTGGTTGTGGCACAGAGAATTTTTCATATAAACTATAATAACATTGTGATGAAGATAAGAACCATAAGAGGAGTTAGAGATCTAGCTAAATTGTTGAAGCCTATTGGTGTGATGTATAAGGAATGTAAATTTCATAAGCTTGCTAAATCTACTTTCAAGAAAAAGAACTATTGTTCAAGTGGACGGCTAGATTTGATTCATACTAACTTGTGTGCCCCTATAAGAACTAGAAGCTACTGTGGGGATAGGCATTTCATTTTATTCATTGATAATTATTCTAGAATGATGTGGGTTACATTTTGAAAGATAAATACGAGGCCTCTGCTAAATTACATATTTTAAAAGCTATGGTTGAGACTTAGATAGATCTAAAGTTGACACGTTTGAGATCCGAGAGAGGTGGAGAGTTTACATCTATTGAGTTTAACACTTTTTGTAAAGAGCAGAGCAAAAAAGGCAAATGTCATGTCTACAAACCCAATAAAAGGATGGTAATGCAGAGAGAACAAATAGAACTATCGTTGACATTGCAAGGAATCTAATAATTAAGGGAGATGTACCATAGATCTATTGCAGAGAAGTGGTTAGCACTACAATTTAAACATTGAACCAAATTCAAATAAAGCAAGGCACTAGTAAGAAACCTTATGAACTTTGATATGATCACGTTCCCACTCTGAAATACTTCAGAATTTTTTGAAGCAAATTTTATATCAAAAAAGATTAATATTTAGGGATGTTTTATCCTAGATGTGATGATGATGTCTTTCTTGGTTATTGTACAAAAGGAAAAGCATAAAAATGCTATAAAAAATATTGAGAAAGATAATTGAAACTGCAAATGTCAAAGTGAATGAAAGTTATCAAAAACAAACCACAACATGTAGATCTAAATCATATGATGAAGAAGGCAATTAGACAATGGAAGAAAAAAATCATAATCAAAATACTTCTGTAGAATAGAATGGAGAAGATGGAAATTAGGAAGAGGTGGAAACACGAGAGCCTTTTACTAATGCATATCTTACGACACTAAGGTATGTAAGGTTAAATCATTTAGAAAATTAGATTATTGGTGATAGAAATCATGGTGTCTAGACTAGAGGAAGAATTTCTAGAAATGAACTTTGTATGATTTCTAATATTAAACCTAAGGATGTTGATGAAGCATGCAAAGATGAAAGTTGGGTTAAAGCTATGGAAGAAGAGTTGGAACCAATTGATAAAAATAATACATGGATTCTTATTCCTAGACCTAAGAACAAAAATGTGATCGGTACTAAATGGGTATTCGGAAACAAATTGAATGAATAAGGTGAAGTGGTTCAGAACAAATCCAGACTTATGCACAAGGAATACTCATAGATGGAAGATATTGGCTTTGAGGATACCATTTCTCTTGTTTCTAGAATTGAAGTTGTTCGAATGTTTCTTACATATTCTATTTACAATGATGTTATGGTACCTCAGATGGATGTTAAGTTTACATTTTTGAATGGAGAATTGGAAGAGCAAGTATATATTCAGCAGCCTGATGGATTTCCTTTAATTAATGAAGATGAAATAGTTTTATGATTGAAGAAATCATTATATGGGTTGAAACAAGCACCAAGAGCTTGGAATGCAAGGTTGGATTAGTACTTATTGAGACTTGGTTTTGGTGAAGGTATTGTTAATAGAAACCTATACTTCAAAGTTGATCATGATAATGTTTTTATTGTTGAAGTCTGTTTGGATGATATTATTTTTAGTGAAAATGACAAGTTAACTAAAGAATTGGTTCAGGAGATGTAGAAAGAGTTTGAAGTCATGTCCGTGATAGGTGAGACGAAATTTTCTCTTGGTCTACAAATTACACAATCTGATAATGATATTTTTTTTTTACTGATGTGGAATGGGTAGGTAACATGGATGACATAACAAATACAAGTGGTGGAGCATTCTATTTAGGAAAAGGATTAGTTTCATGGGCTAGTGAAAAGAAAAATTGTATATCACAATCTACAATTGAAGCTGAATATGTTGTGGATGTTATTAATTGTATAAAACTTATATGGATGAAGAAAATGTTGAAAGATATTAGAGTAAGTAGTGATGAGCCAATTGATATCTATTGTGATAATTCAAGTTCTATCAATATTTAAAATAATCCTATGTTGCATTCGAAGAGAAGCAAAATTTCTAAAAAATATCATTTCTTCAGAGATAAGGTTAGTGAGAAAGAAGTTCAATTGGAGTATGTATCTATAAAAGAGTAGATTATAAATATCTTCGTGAAGCCCATGCCAAAGGATACTTTTGAGTATCTCTGAGGTAAGCTTGGGGTAATTTCCCCTCTCGATCAGTGCTAGAGATGCATTGATTTGCATCAGTCCAGTGTACTTACAAAGATCATTATTATTTTGGATTGATGTTTTGGTGGCTACTAATCTTGGGGAGTAGTCATCTTGATGAGTCAGATATTAAGATTTTTGGCTTCTATGTCTTAGTACATACATGTTCCTTTTCCATTGATGTCAAAGGGGGGGAGAGAGTTATGTGAAAAACAAGTATGAGTCTAAGGGAGAGATGTGAAAAAAGGTATATGTATATGAGGAGAATTATTTTTCTAATTGAGAGATTGTTAGAGAGACTCTGAAAGATATGTTGCGGATATTGTTTGTAATACTATTGATATAATATCTGTATCAATTGATTTGGTTTTTCATGTCATATGTTTCCATCAATGCCAAAGGGGGAGATTGTTAGATATTGTTACATATATGTCCTAGCATTAATGTTTTGTCATTGATGTCAACATATTCCTATTGTTGATGATAGTATTCTTATGTCTTCCTGGTATAGATTATTTTAGTATGACTATTGTATTGAAGGTAAGATATTACAAAGGTATATATGGTTTCAATAATGTTTACAGATGATCTATCTCAACTTACATAGGTTTGCATGATGATTTGAGTGAGTTGTGAAGGATTTATAATAGACTGATATTTTGGTTGTTCAGGTAGAGATAGTGTTACAGTTCTAGGATCAATATGGATCCATTATGTATTATTTGCAGTTGCTAACCTGGTCATGAGTTCAAAATGTTGATGTACATCCTTAAATTTAGTGGTTCATGATTTGGATGTTGGAAAGTTATCTTTCTTTTATGCAAGAGGTTTTTTTTTGTTATTCCTGATGAATAGTGCAGAGATAGTTATGAATTCTGAGATAGATTTGTTCATGTTTCTTTCATGGCATTTCATGTTTCTTTATTATGTTTCTAGATCATTTTCTATTCATGTTGATCGAGCTGAATGGTTCATGTGATAGGATTTTGTGACTTTTCATGTTACATGTTGTTGTCATTATTGATCTTTGCTCACTTGATGGTGTAGTATGCTACAAAGGATTTTGGCACGATTTATGGATCTAGAACATGTTATAGGATATTTTTATTGATCATTTATATGTCTTAGATGACATTAAATTGATCACATTATGTATTGAGCTCTAATGAATTTATATTCTATTATTAGGTCCTTTGCCGACCTAGTTGAAATAAAGTTGATGAAATGTAGAAAAGATGTAATCATTTAAATATATATGAGAGAGTGGTATCGAAGATTGAATGCAAAGTGATATGAGTGGAATCTATAATTGAGGTGGAGATTTTCTAGAGTTCATTGGAATTGTATTGGAATGACATAGTTGTTATATGTTAATTCGTGAATTGTAGACTGTAGTCAATTATGAATTATAATCAAATATTGTTGTAAGGTAGTCAACCCTCTTTTGGGTTGAAGCCCATGTTGTATTTGAGAAATGAGCTCTAGAAAATGTTCTTGAATGTGTGTGCATTCCCATTTTAATACCCCTAACATGGTATATTTTTGTTAACAGATTACATTCATCTTTTGGGTTTTATCCCCACCATGATATTTCTATTAATTAGGTTTCCAAGTCAAAAATCTTGGTCTTATCTACTGATCAATGTGATGTGACATTGCATTCATGTTTATAATTCAGACATGAGATTAAGTTTATAAGTTGGATCACTATTTGAATTTTGGGGACACAATTGATTTACCCTGACCCTCTAGGTTGTGTGTGTTTCCTTGATTCTAACAAAATCTGAATTTAAATCTATTATTTCTAATAATAAGAAAATATATGACCTGGCAGAAATTTCATTCAATTATGCAAATTTCAAAAATGGCAGAGTGGAAATGGTAGATCAATGTTGATCGATGACAATGACAAATACATCACTGAAATAGCCAGGGTCAAAAGAAATAGGGGTAGACTTACTAGATAGGACTGCATTAATATCTAGGTAAAACAACCATAAATGAGATGGAAAATGTAGTTGGTAAGGCTTTCACAGATATCTTATGTCATCAACCTACTATTCAGAGGGTTTTGTATAACAGTGAAAAGAGACATAACTTTGGTTTTTAAACTTATGCATTCGCTAAAAAATCTACACCACTTCCAAGAAATGTCATGGCAGCCCATCCTAGTCAGAATGATTCCATGCAAATTTTTTGTGCTAAGGAAGTGGTCCAACCGGCTAAACCCATTTTTTCTTAACCCACACTTCCATGTCAAAAAGGTATACCCTAAGAAAAAAGATAACACAATGGATCCAGCTAAGGAAGGATGATTACAGGACATAATAACCCGGCCAAAATAACCCTGGATAGAATAACCCAGCCACAATAACCCGAGGACAAAATAACCTAGGGTCATAATAACCCATTCCAAAATAACCCACAACCAAAATAACCCATGGACAAAATAACTCCATAAGATTATAGAGAAAGGAAAACAAATTTTATAAATCACAAGTATATTTCAAAAAAACTTTTTGTTTTCAATTTTTTAATTAAAGTGTCAAATTATGAGCAATGCATCTTATATAATCTAAAATATTATTATTGTCATAACCATCAACTACTATTTTTATTCTTTCTTTGAGTTCACGGTGGTTTTTCCTGCTTGGTTATGAAGTGTGTCCAACCATATATTTCTCTATTTTATTCTCTTGGAGACCCTATTCTTTTTTCACTACTTTGATGAATTTCCAGATTGAGTTATGCAATGATTGAAGCAATTCACTAAATCCTCTATGCCATGTCTTTCATTTCATTCAACTTCTATTTGACAGTGATCATCTCAATTTTAGGAGTGTGATTAT
>MU224330.1:1977878-1997690 GCA_018584345.1 Thuja plicata | reverse complement strand
ACCAGCCTAGAACCTGGAGGTCTCATCTCGGTTAGCATAAGGTCCCACAACCTTGAGATGATTCCCATGTTATACTGGATTATCAAGACCAAGAGAGCTTGAGATCAGAGGCGCAAATTCAGTGTATGACAGGTAGAATGGGGTTTTTTTGGATAATAAGGCAAATGGGGTTTTCCAAGGTATTGTGTCTTACAAAATTGGAGAAACATCCTCTAAGGTGGCTCAAGAAACTCTTTGTCCCTCCCGACCACCAGAGAATAATGGTTTTCAAAGGGGAAATTTTCTAAAAAAATTTGGGCGGGAAAATGGAAAACCCAAGATGGCTCAGAGGAGGAAGGGTAACATGAGACTAAAAAAAATGAAGGGTAAACAACCAATTTTTTACATCTGTGAAGAAACCCCTCCAGGCTCTCCTACGTGGATCACTTCTCATCTCATCCCAACATATCAAACCCTAGATCCAAAAGTACTTGGGCTCCCACTCGCCCTCCATAAAGCCCCCTTGAATCCAAAAATAGGAAGACCTACTCAAATGTGGAAAAAAAAACAAGACTAGACACAAATAGATTTAACCATACACAAACAGATAAATGATGGGAAATCTACAACCTCTATTGTACTTCTTGAACATATGCTTCAACATGAAATTGGTTTTTTTTTTCAGACAACACTGATTGGTAAGTGTGCAAACCCTCTAATCTCATTTTTGGATACTAAGTCTTGGGATTCTAAATCATGGATGGGCTTGAAAGATATCTTTATGTCTGATCTAGAATCAAAATTCTTCATTTCTTTATTTAATTCAAAAGTAGCTAGAGATTCTATTCATAAGGAGAAAGGGTGGTTCTGTTTGGGATCTATCCTTTTCACATTGTTCCGGATGCCTAATTTTGGTCCATACCCAAAGACATGTCATTTCTTTCCCCATTGGATTTATGTTCCTTCGCTACTGCTAGAATATAGGGACCCAGACATTATTGAAGTTCTGGCAAACAGAGTGGGCATATTTATAAGGCTTGACCTCTTACCCTTTGAATTCACACACATGGAGGTCAGGATTTGTATCCTCATTGATCAATCAAAATATTTCCCTATGGAAATTTAGATCAAATCTAAATGGGGTTCATGGATTCAAAGGTTAGTGATCCAGGAGGAAAAGACTACTCACAAATGCCAGAATAATTTAGGACATCTAAATATTCAGTGTCAGGGGCCAATTGGTTTTCAGAGGTTGAAGTGTGTAAGGACCACATATAAAACCCTTCTCTATGCTCAATATAGGGTAAAATTAGTAGTGCCAAATCTCAGGAATTTGATCAGGGCCTGGAATTAGCACTATCTCATTCTATGCAAACCTCCCTGAGTTTGCATATTGCCTCTCACTATTGTATGGTGGTGACCAATTTATTTTTCTTTCTTTAGCAGTTCTTATGGCTCTAAAAACTATCACAATAGAGTTTTTTGACACCATAGACCTCAGGTCCTATTGCAAACACACATCCTACCTTTTCTCTTCTTTAATCAGTAAGCACATATCACATGCCATAGGTAAAGAAGATTTCTTGCGACAAAGTTAACGAGATGGCCAAGGTCATGATTCAGGATTTTGAAACCAAAATAATAAATGAAATTACAAAGGATAGAGTTATCCTGGTAGACATTGGTGATCTATCCCAAGATCCATTGTTAGCCCACTTAGCTGAGAGAGGGAGAATAAAGGATCCAGCCTTGGTTGATCCCAGTATTAAAGACAAGGAAAAGGTCTAATCACATAAAGTGAAGATACAAGTCTCTCCTCATATAGGGGACTTTTTGAAGAACCAATCTTGAGAAACTGGGATAGATGTAGGGCAGTGGAACAATATCAATCACGCTTTGAACCTAGCTAACTTGGATACGGACTTAATGGTGGATTCCTTAATATTAAATGTGGTGGAAGGAAAACTTGATGAGGTAATCAATGGGTCAGACCCTAAATAGGTAGACCTAGAATTAGGGGATTAGGTCCACCAATTACATGAGGAAGGGTTGTTAGTAGATGGCGTCTCAATAGAATCTGAAGTCACAAGCTCAATTTTTCAAACAACACTAGATACAACCAAGACTACAAAGATAGTTTCCCTTAAGAGGTGAAGGGGACAAACTTCAAAGGTGACTAAGCTGAATGAGGTGATTACCATGGGCACACAAATAACTCTAAAATTTTAGAGGAATTCTAGAAAATGCAAGGAAGAGGCCTCATCTTTGATCTCAAAACAACTATTTAGCAGTACGGTATGTGCAGGATCATGGTATGCCAAAAAGTGGCGATGTGAAAAAGAAGTCCTGATTGGTAGACTAATTGAAAAATATCTATAACTTTAAAATGGTATAATATTTTTTAAATATGAAACATGTTTCATATTCTATTCTTCACCTACTATAAGAAAAAAAGAAAAAAAATCAATTTGATTAAGTCTAGACTAAGTTAAGGTGGTCAGACACGGGAGTTTTTATACTCTAGAAAATTTGTAGAAGAAAAATCATAATTAATCATTTACTTGGAAAAAAATTACAAAAAAACATGTGTCACATCCGTACATGAGTCTACTACTTATATATAGAATCTAGTAAAAAAATATTATGATTTGATTGTGTTTAAGGTGGTCAGACATACACCTACTTCTTATCTTTTTAGTCCTGATTGATAGACTGATTGAAAAATAGCTATAGCTTTCAAACAGTATAACATTTTTGAAATCCTAAACATGATTCACATTCTATGCTTTTCCTACTATAATAAAAAAATTAAAGACTTTTCAATTTGATGCAGTTTAGACTAAGTTAAGGTGGTCAGACATGAAAGTTTTTATATTCGGGAAAAGTTGTAGTAGAAAAACCATAATTAAATATTTACTTAGAAAAAAATTACAAACAAATATGCATCACATACAGACAAGAGTCTACTACTTATATCTATAATCTTGTAAAAAAATATTATCATTTTATTGTGTTTAAGGTGGTTAGAGATACACCTACTTCTTATCTTTTTCCTGAAATTTTCATAGTACTGCATATAAATTTGAAATTTCACCGTATATAATATATTTTTTTTAAATAATGGCTTCTAGAAAAGAAAGTAAATTCAATTCTCTACAGATTCTCTTCTTACACATTTTTTATATAAGATTGATAACTTGTTCAAATTGTTTTCTGAATTTTCATTGCCACTTATGGGCCTGGTTTGGCATACCATGATCCTGCACATACCCAGTAGGAGGGTGAATAGATCTCCGAAAAAAGTATGAGGATTTTGTCATGGAATTTTAGAGGCTTGAAAGCCTCTAAAAAATCTTGCCTCATTTAAGATCAGATTCATGTGGGGGGGAATAAATGATTTTAGTGGAAGAGACTAAGCTCTGGGAAGAAGCAGGGATGAAACTTCTCGGAGCTTGGAAATATTGGGGCTTCTTTCACTCATCCTCATTTGGTGCTTAAAGGGGGTTGGTTGTTCTCTAGAACAAAAATAGATTCCAAGTCTCTCTTCTTTCAAAGAATGCTAAATGGTTGGCAGTGTATGTGTCAATATTTTCTCTCTCTTTTATCCTAATCAATGTGTATGATCCTACTTCACTGGTAGGAAAACAAAGGCTTTGGACTTCACTTTCGAAGCTCATGGCAGGGCTTCAAGGTTACAAAGTAATTCTTAGGGGGGGGATTTTAATGTCACCCTAGTCCCTCAAGACAAAATGGGGGGAGCTAATCCAGATCCTAAAGTTACAGATGACTTTCTAGATTTTATTGAAGGTAATCAATTACTAGATTGTGTCCCCACAAATGAGAGAATTTCATGGTCCAACAAGCGGAAAGGCCTCCATTTTGTTGTAATAAGACTTGAAAAGTTTCTGGTGAACTCTCTCTGATTGGTTGAGCTTGGGGTATGTCATTCCTCCATCCTTTCCTTAACTAGGTCAGATCACTTTGTAGTAACCACGGAAATTCAACTTGCTCCTTTGAATCTTAGACCCTATCCATATTTCAAAATTGAGAAAATGTCATTTAGGGACCCCAATTTTATTACATTACTACAAACCTGGTGGCTCCACACCCCATTTTTGGCTCATTTTTCTATGTTTAAATTTGCCAAAAAACTGGCTTTTATGAAATTGAAAATCAAACAATGGAAAAAAAACTTTGTTTGGATATATTTTCAAGTAGAAATCTAATCTCCAACAGAAATTAGAGGACATAAATGAGTTCATTTTGAATAAAGGCCTGACCCCTGAATTTTATAGGAATTAGAAACTATCCACTTTAAAATTAGAGGAAGTGCTACTTAGAGAGGAAATATTCTGGATGGAAAGATCGAGGGAGTTATGGCTTTGGGAGGGCAACCAAAATACCTCCTTTTTCCACATATGAGAAAAAGTTAAAAGACATAAAAACTCAATTTTCCAAAGTAAGGATGGAAATGGTTTCATTCTTAACAAAGAAAAGGATAACCAAATGGAATCCATCAAATTTTTTTCAGATCTCCTATCAGCGGACGTAGATGCACACCCCAATTAGCCCCCCCCATAATCAACTACATCCTGACTATTGTTTCAGACTTTGATTACAAGGCTTTGCTAGCTCAATTTTCCATGGAAGAAGTAAGATCCTTGATTTTTTCCATGAATAGAGATAAGGCCCCAAGACCAAATGGTTTGACCCCTTTCTTTTTTCAAAAATGCTAGGATTTCATTGGCACAGACATCCTCAAGGAAACTGAGGAATCCAGAAGACATGCATGTATATTTAAGAAGTTTAACAACACATCCATCACTCTTATCCCCAAGTGTCAACACCCCTCTTCCTTTGCATATTTTAGGCCAATCTCCTTATGTAACACTATTTACAAAATATTTTTGAAAACAATGGCATCTCAGTTGGGTAAACTGATTCCTAAAATCATCTCAGAACAACAAGGTGGTTTTGTTCCTGGAAAAGACACTATTGAAGGCACCCTTATATCACATGAAGTACTCCATTCCATCAAGGTAGAAGGCCTTCTAGAAATGATTCTCAAACTGGATATGACCAAAGCATATGACAGGGTCAATTAGAAATTTTTGAGCCTAGTTATGGACAAAATGGGCTTTGACAAAAAAATAGATCAAATCAATCATGTCCTACATTTCGAGAGAAAAATTCTCAGTCATGGTAAATGGTACCCCATGTGGCTATTTCTCTTTGTCTCAAGGTGTCAGACAAGGGGATTCCCTTTCTCCCTTTCTCTTTATAATTTTGGTTGAAGGGCTCAGTAGACTCATCTCTTTCAAAAAATCCTTGGGCCAGTCGGAAGGTATGAGTATCAGACAATCACATTTAGAAATCTCACATACTCTCTTTGCAGATGATTCCTTATTATTTTGGAAAGGTTGTGCCAAGAAAGAAATCGTTATAAAGGAAACCCTAGCAGAATACTGTGAGGCCTCAGGCTATAAATTAAATGAGACAAAGTCTAATATTTTTCTCTTTAATGTTAATCCTAAAGCATACAAAGTTATCCAAAGGACCCTTGGTTTTTTAGTGGTATAGACCCTGTGCAAGTATCTTGGCATCCCATTCTTCCAAGGTAAGGCCAAAACTATATTCTAGGATGGAATCTTGTCAAGTATCAAAGAAAAAATTGTATCTTGGAAGGCGAGGTGTCTATCACTAGCTAGAAAAATCTTATTAGCCAAATTTGTTTTAAGCTCAATCCCTAACTATATCATGTCAGTTATCCTTTCTCCCCTAGGGGTGATGAAAAATATATATCAAAATTTTTGAGGGACTTATTTGGAAGGAGAATATGGATGATAAGACAAAGGTCCCCCTGGTTTCCTGGAACAACTTCTGCAAACCTAGAGATAGTGGAGGTTTAGCCTTCCATAGAATTCATTAAAGAAATCTTAGCCTAGGTGCAAAGTTGTCTTGGAAAATATATGAACGCCCAAATAACATTTGGGCTAAGGTCATTAGAGTCAAATATCTTGACTCTGATGACCTGACAAGGATCTTCTCAATGAGTAAACCCCCTCCATGTCCAGTCATGTGGAATTTCATTGATAAAAGTAGAGATATCATCCTCCCTCATCTTTTGTCGCAAATTAAATCGGGTAGTCAAGATTTGTTCTAGCTAGAATCATGGAATGGCTCCCCTCAACTATTCACCTTGCCAAATCTTCAGAGGGCAAGAACCATTATCGAGCAGTGTTGGGGGGAGAGGGTAGATGATTAATTTTCTAGGATAGATGAGATCATTAAATGGAAGGATTTCTCTCATTTACCCATTCCCCAATCAGAGAAATTGGAACTTGAGGGAATTATAAAACAAAGGTTCGTATCTGTTAATGGTGAAAGGAATCGCTTGATATGGACCAAAAGAAACTCATGAAGATATATAGTAAAACAGAGTTATCAATCTTTAGTCACAACCCCTAACTCTTCAAATTACATCCTAAATTTTACTTGGAACAATGTAATTTTGCCTAAAATTTGGGTTTTTTTGTGGTTGGAAATTCAAGAAAATATTTTATCTAGTACACGCCTAAAACAAATCAGGATCGCTGACACCTTCCTCTGCCTCCTATGTGGTTTAGTAGTGGAGGAATCTAATCATCTTCTGGTAGAGTGTGATTTCACACAAAAGATATGGCAATGGTCTTTAAGTAAACTTGGGTGGCATGGCCCCCTTCACATCACACTAAAGATGATCCCACATCAACAACATCTTTTTCAACAAGAATCCATTTTCTCAGTAATCTGGCAAGTAATCCCAGCTATAGTGGTTTGGTGCCTGTGATGGGAGAGAAAAAAAAAGAATTTTCAAAAAACAAGTTTCTTTGGTGGCCCAAGTTTGCTTAATGGTGGAGAAATATGTTTTGGAAATGGCCAGTGCTCATGTCTCTAAGGTGAAGGCACTTGCTTCAACCTTTACATCATTTGATAACACTATACTTAATAATTGGAAATAGATTGCTATCCCGTTCAAAGGGGTACTTATTGGTAAAATGCCAAAACAACAAGCTATAAAAGGAATCAAATGGACTCCTCCTTATCCCAATATCATTAAACTAAATTTTGATTGTGCTTGTAAAGGCAACCCTGGTAAGTCTGGTGTAGGTTTTTTTCTTAGGAGACCTCATAAATCTATTGTTGTAGTTGCACACTACAGACTCCTAGATGACACAAATAACATGGTTGAGGCCTGAGCAACCTTATGTGGGGTCAGAATGGATATCCACATGGGAGTGACTGACCTACATATCGAAGGTGATCCCCTCTTAATTATCTCTTCCTTATCCTCTAAATTCTTAGTAAACTGGGAGCTTCAATACGTATTGCAAGAAGTAACCAAACTCCTCCCTGTCTTCTCTTCATACACTATCTCACACAGTTATAGGGGGCCAATAAATTAGCTGATTCATTATCAATTATGGGGGTGGATGGAGTTGAGGTGGATTGGTAATCAAAATATGTGAAGGTATAGTGGGATAACCTGCTAGTCTTTTTAAGGGAGGAATGCTATCAGAAACACGTGTGAGGGACCTTAGGTGGTTTTGTGTATGGGAATTAAGCTAACACATGTCTATTCTCCATCAAAAGGTACTCAAAGATTTTTTCTTCAGTATCCTTAGCTGGATCCCGTGCCCAATGTGAGAGAACAGATGATTGTATCATGTTCCTATCACATCAAGGCATCTTTGATATGGGTGAGTGGCCAAGTTGCTTTGAAATGAAGCATGATATTGAGTGAACTAAGGTTCAAAAATGAGGTGGCACTCGGTATATAATGTAGGATGTCTAGGGGAGGGGAAAATACAATATTTAGTTCCCAAGGAAATTGATTTCATAAATAAGAGTACAACGCATTGAGATTTAACTGATCTCTAGCGTGTGTGACATTAAGTTCGGAGCCTCTTCACATTTTTACTCATCATGAAGTTTAATGTCGTAATGGGTTATTTAATCTCCCTGTTTCCATATCTGTATCCAGCTTTTCATTGTTTCTTTTCTATAGCTAGCATTTCTATAGGCTTTCTGCAAGGCTAAACATGTATTACAGAGGGATTAACCTGAGGATCTCTCTGCAAATAAAGGATTAGGAATGCCCAGTGTCAGGCCCCTACTTGGGTAGGAAAATTAAGGTATCTTTCAAGGAATTCCCGGGTCATGTTCTCTAGGTGATTAGGGGAATTATAGGTGATGGTATTCTACTACCCGATGCCCCTAGACACATCTTCCATTCACAGGTGGTCTAAGTTTCTCTTTCAAATTGGTAGGATATGATTCTAGACTACAGAGTTTTCCTACAAATAGCTTCCAAGCTTCTAAAACTAGAAATTGTTATGGAAGAGCAGCTCCATGTGGCTCTTAGAGGAAATCATCTACGAGGATCTAAGGCCTGAATTGGGGGTCTCTTCCCTTCTGCTCATTTGAAAAATAAAAAGGAGTTTGTGCGACTGTATGATATCCTTAACCTGGCATTGGAGGGTCATGATCTCCAACACCTCAGGCGGGAAATTTCTAAGTTCAAGGACATTCTTCCCAACGGGGTGGTGGAAAATGCATTTATGTTGTTCTAAATATTGTCAATTGTGCTGGTTTATGTGGAGAATGTTGGAGCAGTAACATCTTCCCCTTATATCACTAACCCTCCATCGTCTGCAACTTCTCAGGTTGGGTGAGGCTCATCTAAAGGGAAAGGTAAAGTGGGAGCTCTGTAGAAATCTGGTCCCTCTAGCCAGTTTGGCGGGGATTTCTCTCCCTATGTTTTTAAGAACTAGGTTTCATAGGTAGTCATTGAACTCATGGATTCTCGACATACATGTGTTTCCCTAATCACTACCGAATTAGCTAAAATTTTGTAGTGCATCCTACTCCTCAAGCACATTTTGATTCTAGTTTTATTAGTGTAATTCTCCTTCATTGCCATAGTGTCTTAGATGGTATGATGTAAAGCTATGTAATTAAGTTTTTTGGGCTGGGATGGAGGGTTTTCTTCCCCATTTCTTTCCCTCTTGAACTCTTGAAACAGTGTAAAATTTTATAAATATTAATATATTATAATGGCTTTGCCATTTTTCCAATATATGTGTGTGTATGTGTGTGTGTGTGTGTGTGTGTGTGTGTGTGTGTGTGTGTGTGTGTGTGTGTGTGTGTGTGTGTGCGCGCGCGTGCGCGCGCACGCGCGTGCTAAGGAATGGGAAGAAATTAAGGAAGAAAGAAATATTGAAGAACTTAAAGCCCTAATTGCAAAGAGACTAACTAAGGGAAATGGTAAGTATCAAGGAAAGTTACCTTTGAAATATTGGTCATGCTATAATATTGGGCATTTCCCTTCAAGATGTTTGAATAGAGAACCTACGTACAAGCCTAAGAAAATCAAGTCTAATATTAGAAGAAGTGTTATTATGTTATTGATGAAGGTGTGACTAATGTGATATGAAAAGAGTGAAGATGAGATTTTGTTTATTGCTATCAAAGATGAGAATCCTAGTTTCTTGAATGAGGAAAGAGATTTTGTTTCACATGTGGGTAGAAAAGATGAATTGAATATTGATAGTCATTATTCACATCACATGACTAGAGATAAAAGAAAATTTTTAAGTTGGAGAAGTATGATGGTGTTGTTTTCAGATTTGGAGACAATAATCTTGTATGATCAAAGGTAGAGTTTCCATTACACTTGATGGTAAGAACAATATATATGATGTCTTATATTTTGAAGGTGTGAGGTATAAGCTTTTGGATGTTAGAAAAATAGTTTATAAAGGTTACAATTTACAATTTCAATATGGAATGTGAAAAATGATACAGAGCCTCATGACCATAATTCATTAACTTTTAGAGGTTTCATGATGGGTTTGAAACATCTAACAAAGTTTTTCACAAATTGTCTTCTTCCTAGGCATTAACTAAGCTCCTAGGATCCTTCAGAAAATTATTATAAATGGTAAGTTGTTTTAATTTCATTAACACTGAGGTGATGTGTGAGCTGTCAGAAAATTATTATAGATGGTAAGTTGTTTTAAAATCATTAACACGGAGGTGATGTGTCATTATTACCTTTGAAGTTGTAAGTACTCTATTATGATTGCAAGATGGATTTGTCTTGCTTTCTGGGCCTTTTTAGCTTTGCAAAATATTCATTTTGGCATTTTCTTCAGCCATTACAGTAAAATTAGCTGCAACCAGAGTAAGAAAATGGGAGGAAACAAGAAAAGAGGTGAGCCTGTTAACTATTACAACTAGAAGAAAAGGCATAGAGTTTGGAATATCGTGAAAGAGGATGCGTTGGTTGTTTTCCTGGAATGACTCCATGGCAGGAATCCTTCTATCACTAGGGTCTTTACAAAATCAGGGAAAGAGGGAAAGATTTTGGTTGGAGACTAGTATATGGAGGTTACAGAGGAGATCATCACTGAAGCAATGGGAATGGGTATGGACGGTATTAAGTTTTATAGAGATAGACTGATCTCGGATAAAACTTGGGAGACTTTTTCAGAAAATGAGAAGGAAAAGAAAAGACTGGTCAAGATTGATGCTTCCTACCATAATCCAAAGTGTATTTCCAGACCCTGGAGGTATGTCCTTTATGTGATAATCAGTTATGTCACTCTAGATGGTAGGTTTACTAGGGCGTATGGGCACCATTTCATGTTATTAAACCAGTTTAGGCATAAGGTTAAAGTTAGTTTACCTTACTATCTACTTAGTTCATTAGATGCTACCATATCTAGCTTACGAAAATATCCGAAGGGGGATTATGCATCCCACCAAGGGCTTATGCTTCTCATATATGAGGTGCTGAAATATAAAAAAGTGGAAAGGCCGCTGGGAAAGAATATTTTGAAGGAGGAAGAAGAAACAGATGGGGATGAAGATGACAATATGTATGGGGAAGAAAAAAAAGTGAAGAGGAGTCCAAAGGGTTTAAAACCCCTAAATCTAACAAAAAGGATGTTTCTAAGAACCAGAAGAAACCCTACTCTGAAGGGTCAGAAATGGAGAAGGATAGTGATGAGGAGATTGGGGAGGGAAGCGGAAAGAAAAAGGGAAAAAAGATAACAAAGAAGAAGATTCAGAATGAGGAGTCAGAAACAAAGATTGATTATGAGGAGGACAAAAAGGAGGATAAAAAAATCAAACACAGGGAGGGTCATTTAAAATTACCCATAAGAGTAGCCACTCCAGTAAGAGGATAATTATTTTTACTTTGGACGAGGAAGATTTAAAGGAAAACACAGAGGAGAACAGGGAGGATAAGGAAAAAGGGGAGAATAGGGAGGACAAAATAGAAGAGGGTAATGATGACACCAGTCTCAGGGAGAAAACTGAAGAGAAGAAGCAGGAAGAAGAAAATATAAAAAATGAAAATAACAACAGAATTGATGAAGATTCTGGGTTTCAAGGAAGAAATCGGTAAAATGCCAAAACAACAAAGATTGCATTGTGGGTTTCACTTGTCTGGTAAGCAATTTGATTGATGATCAGAATAATTTGAAAAAAGAAGTTGATATTATAAAGGCCGAGATAAATATTCTTAACAGTATGGGTATTAGGGAAAAACCAATGGTTGTTTGTCTGAATGAAATGAATAAAGTGGTAGGGAATTCTCAAGCCCAGGCAAAATTTGTTAATAAAGTGGGGATAATGGGGAGATATATCAAAGACATCCAAGACAGGGCTGAGAATTAAGAGAGTAATGTTGAGAAGATCACGAACCCAACCACTAAGGTGGAGAGGTTGGAGGCTACTGTTAAAAAAATCGGGAACAATGTCTTATCAGTCTCAAGGCTTACTGTGGTCATGCACAGATTCTGATGGACAAAATGGACAGGGATAAAAAAGAGAAGGAAAGTAGAGAGATCAAAGAGGGAATTGGCCCGGGATCGCATACTAGAGCTAGTACTAAGAAGAACAGTCCTAAGGAGGACAAAGATACTTTGGATCTCAAGAGTTTGGTCAGAAATATGCAGATTATGATCATCGAAGCAGAGGAGATGGTGCACAGAATGTAGCTGTCTTGTTTTCCTTCCCTTTGGGGGTTTTTTCTGTCCCTATTTTTTAATGTTGTATTTGTGGGACTTCTTTTGGTTTATTTGCTTGTTTTTTTGTTTCATTTCCTTTTTGGGTGCTCAGACATAGCTGTTTTTTGCTCCTTGTTGAACATTTGTTTTAACTCTTTAGGTTTCAGGTCCTTGTAAAACCTGATGAACTTTATTACTTTGTAAAGGTTTTGGGTCCTTGTAAAACCTATTTTTACTTAATCAGAACTAAGCTCCTCCAAGAGCTCAAATTTGGTTCACACATTCCAAGGTTAAATACATCCCTATAAATGGTCTTAACATTCCAAATACACCATATCATGAGGTTCTACATACCCAAAAAATTTGACTCAAATATCAAGCATCAAACTATCCTTTATAGGCCTATTTCTCATTAGCCTTTGAAATTGGGTAATCTGTACTTTTCAAAAAAGTCTTCCAAAGCATTAGGCCAAAAAATTATTGATTCAGATGCCCATCTAGGAGTACTATAACCTATCTCAGAATCAGATGTAGTTTTTTTTGGATGGATGTATAGTTTGATTAGACTGTCTTCCTAGAAGTAAGCCTAATTAGCCCTCTTTTACAAACGAACCCCTTTAACAACTTGTCACCACTTCACCAAAGCCCATAGAATTCTTGATTTAGGTTGAAGAACTAAGAAATTTCATGGTTTCGATTCATGCCATGCCAATTTAACAAAACCCTCCTTTTAAGGGCCTAAAACCTCAGGCCTCACATAAAATGTGTCCATCATTAAGAAAAATATATCATGCCTTCACCATAACACAATTTATGCACCATTTTCACAAGCAAGACTCCGCCCTAGGGTGTCACCACTTCATCTCAATGTTCTTTCATGCACTAAATTTTTTAATAAATGTTATATTACAACATTCATGACCCATTACATAAGAAACAAAAGAAACATAATGTAGAATGGGTCATATTCTCATTGTGACTCTCAAACCCTTGCAAAACTGTCAAAAATTGATTGATTTTGGGAGAATCAATATAAAATGCACCAAACGAATTAAAAGAACCTCAAAAAAGTTCCAAAAGGAAGTTAAATCATTTCCCTATCACCTCAAAAAGGAATCAGATAAAAATATGATATGAAAAGAAGGTTACACCAGTTGCAAGTTCTGATTTTTGGTAAAATTTACAGGGAAAACCGTGTACTTTATTACAAAAAACATATTTATTTCACATTTAATACCTTTATTTTTACTTAAAAAACCTTCTTAGGAATGAATTAAATTATTTTTAAATTGATTTCATGACTTCCAACTGACCATAAGTTCTTAACCATGCTTTTGAACCAACTAGTCGTTAGGCTTTGAATTTGGATTTGTTCAGTACTGACAACTTTTGACATTTTTGTTTTCCTCTTATCTCATGACCATAAAATGGTTGGATTTTGAATATATATGACAAAGATTACTTAAAAACATAATTTTTTCTTTTTTCACGTATATTTGACCAATTTGACCCATATTAGCAATATTTGTGCACTATTTGATGACAACTTGACAGATAACTAGACAACTTGACTCTATAACTTGAACCATCACGTCAAATGAACTTAAATGGTCTTATTACATTATTTATGGTACTTTTAGACCTCATTAGCATCAAAACACAAATCCTGCATTGTTTGACCTTCATGTAGCTCCTTGGGGTAATGGAGTGCTCTTGCACCATACTCCTCCTTGAAAAGAGCTCATGCCCCCATGAGTAACCTTCTCCATAGGGACTTGTAATGATCTTTACACCTCCAAAACATGGATAAGAACCAGAATACAAAGTAATATAAGACCAAAAATTAAAATCCAATTCCATGGTACACGGTGGGTACCAAGGTTTTGCTAGTGGTGCTGGAAAGTGTACCCTTGATACAGGTGGTATCGACATAGTCAACTTGACTCACTACTAGGATTTTTCATAGATCTAATAGGACTTCTTCTCAAACCCTAATCCAAGGGTGGAAAACTTTGTTCAACTACCCCTAAATCCAAGAGCCTCTCTATCAATTATGACTTCATTCTTCACTGAATCTACTAGGGTAGATTCCACCAATCCTATGCAAATCAGTCACAGAGTCTAGAAGGGTTGTGATAATTTCACATTAGATCATTTGACTCCATTATGGAAGGTTTAGAGTAATAATTCATCCATTCATGAATCAAATTCCTAAAATATAGGAATGGGGCTAGTGGTTTCTTGTATCCCTATCCAGGCTCCAAAATTGGATTAACTCGCAAACTTTACAAACAAGCCCATAAAGTCCTATTGGATTCAGATACCCTTTTAGAAAAATCAATAGATTCCTAGGGTTATGGGTCCTCAATCCATCTGTATAATACCATGAATCCCTTAGAGACCATGTCCTTAAAAGTGGGGCTAATTGATCAAAGTGAAGCAAATCTTC
Organism: Thuja plicata; assembly: GCA_018584345.1. Classification (NCBI taxonomy): domain Eukaryota; kingdom Viridiplantae; phylum Streptophyta; class Pinopsida; order Cupressales; family Cupressaceae; genus Thuja; species Thuja plicata. The sequence continues at coordinate 1,983,203 of MU224330.1, read as the reverse complement.
TCAAAACTAGATGAAATGGATTCATCGGTCTCCACAACTACACTTAGGGTCTTAGAAACTATCAAAGACCACTCTCCAACACTTGGAGTGTACTACCTAATCCAACCCTACAAAAGACAACACTCTATTCCTACTTTTTCCCAGACGGGCTATTGCCAAGCTCGCCTAGGGCAAGAGCTCATAATTCAACATTGATAGCTCTGAAACTAAAACCAAAAGGAAACATATGTAGAATGACCCCACTTTCCTTCCTCCAGGGCACATTAAGTTTCCATTGTGGTAAATCCCTAAGGAGCCATGTTTACTATGTACAATCTAGACTAGTCCAAAGAACGCAGAATTGGGGAAAGATTTACTTACAACGTCAAAATGAAAAATATTAACCAAAAAACTCCAAAAAACACTAGGAAACACTCAAAATGAGCTAACTACATTGGAAACTAACTTGATTCAATCCATCAACAATGTTATTAAACTTGAAAGCACAAAAAATGTCACTATACAAATCTGCAACTTTGCTATTGAATGTAAATATAACAAAATGGAATCCAACACTTTGACAATGCCATGAAAGTCCTTAAATAGGCTTCCCCTACCTAGGACAGCCATTCAAACCAATGTACAACCTATTTTGGGAAAAAATGAACTTTTATGAAAAGTTGTCGAGCAACTTTGAAAAGTTGCAAATGTTGTCAAGCAAAATTTTGTACATTTTGATAATTTTGTCTTTTCAAGTTACCAGCTTCATGATTGGATGACATAAATTTTATAAACCATTCCATGTGACTCAAAACACTCCAAAAAAAAATTTCCAAGGCTTTTGACTGCCCAATTCATAGTTTTACTCATTTTGTCCACTAGGACATTACGTAGGTCACTTTGACCAAAAACCTCACAACTCAAACTCAAAAACTCCTAAAGCATTAAAAAACCATCCTAAACTTCCTTAAACTTGCTTTGCAACTAAAATAAAACATTACCCAAAAAAATGAAGGGATTTGAACCCTAGGTGCTCCTACACCATTCCCTCTAAACAAAAACAAGTCAAATCCCATTGGAAGAGATCAAGTTAGGTTATATGCCCAACTTATGAAACTTTGTATCCAACACCCATGTAGCCTCTAAATCTTCCTTTCCTTTACATTTGATAAGATACTCCATGTACACCTTGGTCCTTGTCTTCTTAGCTACTCTGAAGCTCAAGATCTTCTCTACATGTGGTCTTGGTGTTACTGGTGGTTTCAAATCTTTTATCTCTTCTGCATCCTTTGATTGTTCATGATCTCCTACAGGAACTAGTCCTTTATATGACACCAAATCTACAATATTGAACACTGGAGAGAGTCCTATATCTATAGGTAACTCCACGTTATAGGCATTATGTCCATATTTGGCTAAGATGGCACATGGTCCTATCCTTCTCATTTGGAGCTTGTTAGGGAAACCTTTCTGCAACATTTTCCTTGTTCAAATGAACCATCAACTTACCTTTTACAAGCTTCCTGTTGAGACTAACTATCACCTTTTCTACCAGTCATCTTCTGTAACTTGTTTACATGTCCAGATCTTCAAGTAACACTCTGAAACTTTGGGTGAACATGATAAACATTGTCAAAAGACTTCTTGTATGTGTACAACTACATATCTATCATGTCTGCTTCTCACCAGACCTCTGAACACTCTTCTCCACTAGCTAACTTGCAAAAGTTAATTTAGAAATAACTAGTCTAGTCTTCTGATCATTTCTTTTGATCAATTCCTCTGCTATGTTGACATCAATCCAAAAACATTCATCTTCCAACTTTGCCAATATGCCAACAACTATATCAAATGACAACCCTAAAAGGTATTAGTGATTTTCATTGATCAAAAAATATTTTGACTAAATATTGGACTCTAGAAAATGAAACTTATAGTAAAACATTCTCAGTTTCCTGAACTCGATCATTATGAGTTTTAGAGAAATTTGTAGCTATCATGTTACACAAATTGTCCATATAATTGTCACAAGTTTGACTAAAATTTGTTCAGCATAAAAGTTAGATATTCAAATTGGAATAGATAAATTCACAAGATTGAAGACTATCATGATATGCATTCTACTCACTTTCATTAATAATTAGATAGTAAATGACATTGATAATTCCAAAAATAATAAAAATATCCCATTTATACAAGTCATCTATTCTACTATAATTGGTAGCAAAAGACCCCTACAATAGGGCATTGAAAAGTATGATCAAATCAATATCGGATAACTAAATATCGATGCTCTAATCTATGATAATGTTAATAATTGATTTAGGATAATCCTTATTTTATGCATAATGATAGTGATACATTTTAAAAGTCTACTAGTCATTTGAGCATTTAAATCACTTTTATAATGCGTTTGTAGAATGATTAATTTTATTTAATAGTGAGATTGTAAAAAATGAATAAAATTACAAGATTATGTAAATATTCCAAAATCATTGGCTAGTAGTCTATTAATATTAGTAGGAGGTGGGAGGTGGGAGGGAGAGAGATAGATGAACTATTTGTTCATCTTTAACTAAGTTCAAAGGGCAAGCCACATGGAATTACCTATAAAATAACAAAAACCATGTGTTATTGAGAAAAGTGGAATCCACAAAAAGAAAAAAAGAAAAACACTATAATAATCAAAAGGAACTTAATTATTGACATAGACACACAAGGCTTTGATATTATTTCTTTATTTGTGATCTTTAGAAGCACTATAATAAACTATTAGATTGATTATTACAAATATTTTTAAATTCCGTCACTTGCTCTTGCTATATTGAATATTTGTAGCTCTTATCTTTCTAGTAAAGAAAAAGGTGATAATGACAGAAAAAATGGTGAGGAGCCTCATGTTTGTTGGAAAGATAAAAATTACCCACCAACACTATTGGCATAACCATCCTACCAATCACCATCTCAAGTTGCACATTGCTATCTTCAACCTCATTTTGATCATGTCAACCTTATCTCACCTAACCTAACCTACTCTGATAAATGTTGTACAACTAACTTTTATCTACAATTTCTATAGCATTTAATAAGTATTGTCTCATAAACTGAATTGAGTTAGCATATTTTCCCTAGAGCTCATTTACTAGGTTTCTCATCTACACCACATTTCTTTGTATGGTATCAAAGCCTGAGTAGAAGATGTAGAAGATTGGTGTGCACCATATCAAGTCACTAAACAAAAGAAAGCCATATCAAAGGAGAAGACTACTAGTTAGGTTTATAGTATATGTGAGTATTTAGATCCTTGCCTGCAATTTGTGCTCGCTAGGAATTTAAAGAATTTTTTTTTTTTGACATCAAGATAACTTCCAATTGTTGCAACCGATGAATAAAAAAAAATTCTCCCACCCAAGGAACGCAAAGTCATTGTGCAAGGTTTGGAAGTTGATTTGTATTTGCATAAAGAGACTGCTAAGAATGAATCACTAAGGAGAAGCTATATTATATTCCTGTGGCTTTCTTAAATGGCTAATCTTGAGTGTTGTTAAATGTTATTATAATTTGAAGTTTTAAATGATTTTTGAGAAAGAAACTAGAAATTGATGTCGTCAAAGTCATTCAGAAGAAGTGAGCGCCCAGAGTTTAAAAAAAGCGATTTAGTCCACTAGAATGTAGAAGATCATGGCATAAATAAAAGTTGAAGGAAGGTAACGAAGTGTAACGTTGCAACTGAAGAAGAGGGACACAAATAAGTTGAATCTACTACCAAAGATTTCATTTCTATGAATGTAGACTACGACACATGGACTAGCTATTATCTACAATGCTCAAAAAGAAAGAAAGTTATAATAATTTTATATTTGAAAGGTAGATCGTTGCATATTAATAAAGTATTAGTCATAGCAATATTTATATCTCTCGTTATTAACCAAAGTGTGGCCCTCAATAAATAACTAAGTTACTTTTTCTATAATTGATTAGAGAAGAAGAGGAGTTGTTATTCTCTACATCAACGAAGATTATTGGTTGACAAGAGAAGCCTATGTAAATGGGGAATATCTGCATAAAAGTAAGTATTTGAGATGATTTAGTCATTGAAGGATATTAGTTTAATAGAGATCATTGAAGTGTTTTTATAAAAGGTGAGAGGATATGTCAAAGTTATTTGTATGGAGAAAAAGAGAAATATTATGAATGGTCATAACTAAAGAAGATAGTTGGGAGTTCAAAGATATCCTTCAAGAGAATGATATTTTGATTTTTGTTTAGTTGAGAATGATATTTTGATTTTTGTTTAGTTATTGATGATTATTGGGTTGTTGTTGAAAAGTGATCAGTCCTAAGCAATGTGTTTTTGATTGCAGGAAAAATAGGTTTTAAATGGGGACCCGAAACCCCTTACAAGCTAAAAATATGGATAAAACATGGAGGCACCCCAAAAAGAGACAGGACTGGAAGTCCAACCGCAGAAAAATAGACAACAGGAAAAAAACCAGCAACCAAGAAAACCACAAAAAAAGTCCAAACACCAAACCCAGAAACCAGAGAACTATACCAGCTCCTTACAAGCCTCAGCGGCTTCCTGCTTAGCTTCAGATATCTTCTTCATTGCTGCATTGAACTCAGAGAGTTCCTGGATTGTGTCATGAATTTTCTTCTTTCTGGCAGATCTGGTGCATTTTCTGGGACCTTCATCGTCCAAGTTGTCAGTAATGTCCTCTGGTTTGTTACCTGGTGACCCAGTATCCAACTCAGCTTTAATGGTCAGGAAACAATCCATGGCCGAACCCATAAAGTTGTTGTAATCATGCATATGTTTTTTCATGGTATGCTCCAGGGTATCAACTCTGGCTTGTAACTGCAGGACATTAATGTCATCGTTACTCTTGTCCTCCCTGGTGTTAGAGACAGACTCCATCAAATTCTGTAGAGTATCCACCTTAGCATCAATGGCACGATACTTAAGGTGAAGGTTCTTGATTTCTTAGAACACCCATTTCATTAACCGAACGTAGTACATAGAGGCAGCTTTGGCTATTTGGAGAACCCCAAAAGGAGGGTCAATCTTATCATCCATGTCATCCTTTAGCAGTTGAACATTTCTTTCCTGAAGATCCACTATCTTGATAAAAGAAATGTTCTAAGAAATACCAGGGACATTATCTATCTCCTTCACAGGTGAGGTCGGCTCCTTGACAGGGGAAATGTTCCCCACCTCTGTAGCTTCCTTCTGAGTATCTTGATCACAACCCATGACCACTTCAAGCTTCGGCGATATCGGAACATCATGGTCTTCAGAACTATCATACTCAACCAGAATAGGCACCTTCTGACCTTCCTCATCCT
>MU224330.1:1949148-1972345 GCA_018584345.1 Thuja plicata | reverse complement strand
CAGGGTCCTATCCCATCCATAGGTTCTTCACTTGCATTTATTTCTTCATCACTAGACCCTGACAGAGTATCAGGAATAGAGGATGAATCATCTTCCTCAGATTTAAAATTTTCAACAGTAACTTTATTCTCTGGTTTTCTCAGACTAGAAACTTCTTCTTGAAAAGGGACCATCACAACCATTTGAGCTGATTCCTCATCAGAAACACCCAATCCAACCAAGTTTTTAGGGTTCTCTGAGGGGACAGGGATCTTCTGGATTTTGTCATTAAGATCAACCGCCATTTCTGAAACTTCAGCAGAGCCCGACACATGTGACACCGGTTCAGTAATTTCCCCTTCTTCAAAATAGGAGTCGTGTTAGACTCCATTTTCTCCTTTGATGCTTCATTGTTACTACTGTTATCACCTTTAACCTCTTTCTAGACTTGTCTTTTTGGTTCCGCCACAGCTGGCAAAGAGACCTTAGGAGTTTTTTTTGGGTAATGTTTGGCCCAGTGCCCCATTTTGTGACAAACAAAACAAGAAAACGGAAGCAATTCAAAGCACACCTCTTGTTTGCACTGCCCCAGTTTAGAGTTAATATTAATAGTTGAGGGAAGATTCTCAAACTGGGTAAGATTGACACATATTCTAGCAAAAACAAGTCTGGACTTGGCCATTGTCATGGGATCAACCGAAATGAGTTCTCCCCCAAAAGACAAGGCTAATCCTTTAAAGACTCCCTCATTCCAATATTCTAGAGGCAAGCCAGGAAACCTAACCTAGACATGAATAGCCTTAAAAAAATCTTCAGAGTAATTCCAGTTAGGAGACCATTTACGGAAAGCAACAACCATCCGACCAAACATCCAGGGACTGCTACATAAAACATAATCCTAGTCTTCCTTGTTAGAAAAGGAAAAGGAAAGAAAACCCTTAGGTAAGGCCGCAATGTCCACATGACCTTTCAAAGCCCATTTCCTTGTAACAAAAGTTATGACTGCTTCAATATTAGGTCTAGGGCCAAGAAACTTACCAACCAGCATAAATTCCATGGCAGAAATAGATTGATCAACCATAGTGTACGGGACAAAAATGGCAACTTCTCCCTCCTAAAGAAAAGCTTTAACCGGTTCTTCAGAGGAAAATGAATCAACCTCCTTTCTTGCTCCCACAAGGTCCGACCATTTTTTTGGACTTTGAGGGTTGACTTTGGCTTCTCCAGCTCCTGGAATACTTTTTGATCCCACTAGTGGGTCCTGTGAAGGAATATCCTCATTATTCATCACTTTAGGAGATGGACTAGGCCCTTCTCCTAAAGTATTCTCACTAACAGGTTGAGCCCCATTTAACACTTCTTTCAAGGGAGTACCCGTGATACCCCTATCCAAAGAAGGACAAACTTGTTCCTCCACCAAAGTGACTGACACCCCGACCCGTTCTGGGAAAGAAGACATCCCCAGATCCAAAGGTACATGTTCAGGGCTACTACCCGAACCAGCACCAGCAACCAATCTGCTAGAATCCTACTTGCAGTCCATGAAAATTATCAAAATTTGTAGAGAAATATTTACATGATGTTCATGATGTCCAATAGCTTTTCGATCTAAAGAAACATAGAAAATGGACTTGTACTTGGGAGAATTATTTAGTGTTAGTGACATTTTTTAAGAGGGTAAACTAAAGAATTCTAAAATGATTAAGTGCTAGAAACATTTGTTAAATAGTTAAACTAAAGTACAAATTGCACATGATTTATTGTAGGGGGTGCATTTTCAGTTGTACCTAACAACCTGAAATTGTTACAAAAGAATTTAACATATTATTGATGAACCATGGATATGAATATGATTCCTCTAGAATTAGTGAGTATAGTACCTAGTTACTCATGTATCTCGGTAGCTGGATCACTTTTTACATAGACTCAACAATCAATTTTAATGTAGGTACAAAACGAGAAGTATACAAATTCATGAATAAAGCCCAAAGTGATAAAAAGTTTTGTAAATTGGGCGCATTAGTGTCCCCATCATGATGGCTCATTGTCATCTGAAACTATTTGTGTGTTATGTTTGTGGTCAGCAAAATCACTTGTATGTGAAGTTCTTGGTGAGTGAAAACCGTTTTTGCATTGAGTTTGTGGTAATGTACATATCCCTTGAGAATTTTATTGGTTACGAGTAAGCCACAAAATCTTAGTTATGATGAGGGGAAATGGTACACTAAATACCAGTTATATGAAAGATAACTAATTGTAGATAGCTACCTAACAAGGCTTTAAGCAAGGACCCATCTTGTCTAGATTATAGGTGATATTCAATGCAATCAACATAATTAATTTATGGGAGGATGTTTGAAAGATAAATTAATTACCCACCAATGTTCTTGATATTAAAAGTAGCCAAAACAAGGGTGCTGACCAAGAAAGAAAAACAAGACACACAACCTCAAGGAGCACAGTTACCCACCAATGTTGTCAGCATAGACTAGTTCATTAAGTATCGTCTCCAACTATACAATGCTATCTTTAGCCCAACATTAATCTCGTCAACATTATATCATCTCATGTACTCTAATAAATGCTACAACTAACTGTGATCTTCAATTTCTATACAATTTAATATGTATTGTCTTATGAGTTTGTATTTCTGAAACCCCATTTGCTAAGGTCATGTTTCTTTTCAATCTTTATATTCTTACCTAAGAGATGATTGAGATCCCTATCCTCATCTTACTTATACATTAACTCTTCTCACATAACGACTTGTTTTTATGGTTTATTCCTATTCAAATTTTTAAGGTGATTTCTTTACTATATTTCATCAACAACAAAATAATAAAACCCCATAAACTAACAAAGTACACAAGATTAACGTGTTAGTAATGCCTTACCCTCTACTAGGGTTAGGGTTACAAGTTGATAGTCTAAGATAGTAGTTGTGCTATCCTGGCAGTGAGATCAGATACATAGTAGCGTCAAACCAGTTAAATCAGGGCAGTTAGATAAAGATAGCATACACACACCAGAGTGAATTGTGGAGCAAGAAATTTGATATGCTGACTTGTGAGGATACAGACGTTTTCAAGCTTTGACATTCTACATATACTTCAAAATACATGAGCTCAATTGGAATTTTAAAAACACACAATGCGCACCAGCTCGTTTCTACCACTGAAAGATTTGATGATTTGTCAGATGTTTTTAAAAGAATAAATTATAAAGCATGTCTTTACAGGAGTCAATCGAAGAAAATAATAAATATTACTTGCCGTGTCTAGAATAATCGTTGTCAGCTTTGTATTTGATCAAGTATTGGAATATTAACCATAGTCATTAATTACGCAGGTTTATACTTCACTGCCATGTAAATTAGTCATTTTTATCACGTGATATAATGGGATAGAGTTAGATATTTCAAATTAAATGAAAAATCATTATTTTTTTTTATATTGATTGTTGATAGAACATTTAGTTTGATTAAATTAAGAAGAATATGTTACTTTTAGTTATTGAATATTTTATTTTTTTTATATATTGATTCTTAATAGAAAATTTAATTTTAATTAAATTAAAAAGGAATATGTTAATTTATATCTATTTAATTATTCTTAACTTCATTTTGGATTCTTTGTTCTTTATTTTTTATTTGATTTGACAATAAAATTTATTTGCAAAGTAAATATCGAAAATTAAAATTATTATTATTTATCTACTTTAAAACTATTTTAAAAATGCTACAAGATTTACAAGGGATGGTTAAGCCATTAAATATCATGAATAGTATATTTAAACTTGAATCCTCTAGTTTATTCATCACATTAACAAGAGCTTACCATTGTGGCCAGAGGTTATGATAGGATTTCACCAATGTAAAGTTAAATCATTTCTATATGAATAAAATAAAATCGTCATTAAAGTTTCCTATTAGTATTATCATGTTAGAATATTTCAAATATACTATACATAATTTTCATCAATACTTTATTGATAAATTTTTAAAAATAAAATAAAGTAGTGTTTATTGTATCATTGTCAAGTGTGATCCTAATTGATATGACTCTCATAGCATTCTTGCATGAAGATCTATTTCTCATTTATCTAATATATTTTTTATAAAATATATACAAAAAAATTTGTAGTTAAAGTAACTTATATGCTCTCTATGATCTACAAACAACTCCATCATATCCTAGTCAAAGTGTAAACAAGTTCACTTGCAAGTCTTACAAAACATAAACAATTTCTTGATGTATAAATAAAATGTAAAGAACAATATTTTTTAATTTTATTTATCAAACATCTCATTCCTTAGATCCATCTCAACTCTCTTTCTATGTATCTCTAATACATAAAAATATATTTATTGATGAAATCATAAAGATTTGTCCCAAATTTTCAACCTATGTAAATCGATCTTTTAAGTCAATCTATCTATATATTTATTTTTTACTTAAATCAGTCTTTAAATTCAACCTTTTATAATCTATCAATTGATAGGAAGAAAAGTGTAAATCGATCTTTTAAGTCAATCTATCTATATATTTATTTTTTACTTAAATCAGTCTTTAAAGTCAACTTTTTATAATCTATCAATTGATAGGAAGAAAAGTATTAATACGTTGAGAAATGAGTAAACTAATGATATGTGAGATATTATATGTAATTTTAAATATAAATTTTTAAAATTAAAACAAGTCATCTTAATATTAAAATTTTTGTTTAAGAGTAATAGGATACTCTTAAATATTGAATAGTTTATGTCAAATAAAATTTTGTTCAACATAAAATTATTTTTCTAATGATTGTTAATACAAAATTTAGTTTAATGACATTAGATGGAATAAAACTATGTGTGCATAATCTATCATTCTTTAGTTTTTTCTAGATTATTTATTATTTATTTTTATTTGTAATTGAGAAAAAAAGAAGTATGTGTAAAGTAACTTGCAAGAAAATAAAATTATGGTTCCTCGCCTACCTTAGAACTACTTAGAAAATGCTCATAAGGTGTATAGTGGATTGTCAAGTAGTTGGAAAAAAATAAATAATGAATGTAGACTTGAATCCTAAACTTTAATCATAACAGGAGTAAATGTAACTAGAGGTTATAGACTCACATTATTTGGGTCCCAAAAATGTGCTCCCAACTTAAGTAAATTTCTTTGCATAAAAATTAAATAAAACTACCTTAAAAATTATCTGTCAATATTATCATGTTACAATATTTCAAATACTATATCTGACAAAGAAGAAAATATAATTAGGACTTAAAGGAAGCTCTTCTCTGCATTTTTTTGGCAGTTGATGCGTTAACTTCAAGGTTTCTGTGATCTCGATAATTTTGTTTTTCAGGGGTTCCTCTACGCTTCCCAATGCATGTGTGGCCTCCTTGTATCCAGGTGTGTTCTTTCCTTTTAATGCATTATGGTAGAAATATTAAATCCCCATCCTCCCCTATGTCCATTGGCAGAGCACTTACCCTCTGCATCGATGCCCATTAGGACTCCCATGTAGTCCAGCTCAGTTGCAGCCATTAATACTCTTAATGGCTCCATTCCCCCACCCAGCCCTGTTAAATCCTTCACAGTTGTTGTCTCTGGCTCCAATTCTCTCATCTCTGTGGAAGCTAGGTTCAAATTTGTAGAGAACCATGGAGCCCGTGAAATTGGTAAAAACTCTGAAACCCTGAAATCTTTCTCCATTTCCCCCAATTCTGAAATGGTAAATGAAATCAGTAAAGAAAAATCTAGGTTAAAGAATTCTGGCATTTTTTCACTGTTGTTGAAGTTGATAAATGTCATGCCCGTAAATTTCTTGATGACTGGTTCCATAACTACTGGAACTTAAAATTAGGGTATCGTATTTCATTTTGTAGATAGATACAAAAAGGCTTATATGTTATTTTCTTTAATAATCTAGATGCCCAGGAAGCCATTGTCAAAAGGATGTATTGGATAGTTGGGAACACCTCCTGTGCACTCGCATGGACCCCAGAAGCCCTTCACGAAGAGGTTCTTTCCCTATCCGCCCCTAGATGGATTCTGGTCAAATATTTACCACCATTTCTACGGTGATTCCTACCTCAGTTAATTGAGCCAATGGGTAACGTTATTAGGGTTGGTGACACGGCAAAGATTGTTCTGCCTATGGACACTAGAGCCCTTGTTTCACTCAAACCCAGCATGGATATCCCTAATTCCCTAGAAATCAACATCTCATATGAAACATACTCTTGCTCGATAGAGATCTTAGGAGGATTACATGCATGTTTTCTCTGTAAATGTGAAGGCCATATGAGAAAGGAATGCCTGATCATTCAAAAGAAGCCAAATTCTGTGAAATCAAACCCTTCCTCCGATACTCCCTCATTGTCTAAACCTAAGCATATCCCCCAAGATTCATTAGTTCCCCTCAGGTTGTATTCCAGAATGCTTTCCTAGATGTTATCTCACCCTCCTTAGCTTCCCCTCCTTCTCAAACCCCTGTGAATTGCGTCCTTGAAGCTCGAACAATTATTTCTCCTTCTGATGACTTCCAAATTGTGACAAAAAAGAGGAGAAGAAAAAAACCAAACCTCCCCTTATCTCTCTGCCACCGCACTTTGTCCCTTTCCCTCTTGATTCCCCCATCTCTATCCTCTCCCAATCTTCTCCTAATGAGAATCTTGATTTGATACAATCACAAGATATTAATCCTAAAAAACTGAAAGAACTTGATGATGACTGTTATTTTGAAGTCATCCCCGCTAGCCACAATCCCACTCAACCTACTACTTTTGATAAAAATATGACCTCAAGGGTGAATGCTAATAATATTTCAAACCCGGTCATGGATATGGAAGTTGTGGTGTCACCTCTATCTGACGATGATGAATATGATGATAAAAATGATTTTCCAAAAACCAAACGTAGAGGAAGACCTCTTGGTTCCAAGAATAAAAGCTCTTCTGGTCCTAAAAATGGTGAGGTGTCCTTAGCTATCAATACACCTCCCAAAGAGGTGATGAACCTTAACTACAGCCCTCCCTACTCGGGTTAACAATGAATTTCACTTCATGGAACATTAGGGGCCTCGAATCCCCTGAAAGAAAGTTTATTGTTAAACATTTTTTAAATTCTCTTAGTTTGATTGATATCCTGATGTTGCAAGAATTAAAAAATATGGGCTTCATGCTTGATGTTAACTTGAATTACATTTGGAATGATGCTATTAAATTTTATACTAGTCATCCTAAAGGGAGGGGAGGGGTTGACTTGCTTGTCAACCCAAAATGGTCTAAATCTATAACTGATAAAGGTGTGTCCCCTATAATAGGGCGGTCTGGTTCACTTTTAATATTAAGAATTGCAATTTTGGTGTCTGCTCCATTTACGCCTCCAATGATGTCAAGGAAAGATTGGAGCTCTAGAATTGGCTGAACTCCCTCCCAAACATCCCTTGGCTCTTTGGAGGTGACTTCAACATGGTTGAATCTTAGGAGGATAAAATGGGTGGCCTCCCCTTTTCTTGGAAAGATATTGAAAAACCTCATTGGCTTAATCTAAAATGCAGTAAACAATTATTTGATCCTTTGAGTGGTAATAAAGACTCCAAAAATGACCCATGGCATACATGGTGCAATTTTCAAAAAGGTGATGCTAGAATTTATGCTAGATTAGACAGATTTTATGCTAATAAAACTTTTTCTCTTTTCTCCCCAACTCAGTGGTGACTTGGTCTCTGTGTCCCCTACCACTCTCTCAGAACACCACCCTATTTTCGTTGTGGTCAAGTTTAATGACTCCCTTATTTGGCTTAAGGCTGCTAACCCCAAATTCATTCTTAACATATCTCTTCTTTTGGATGAAGATATCCTTTCCGCCATTAACCTCATTAGGCTTATTAATAGAAATAACCCTCCTTCTCTCTCCCACATTGATCTTTGGAACCATAACATCAACTCCTGGCAATCCCTGCTCCAAACATTATGCCAAAAGAAAGCCAAAGACTATAGATTCAAAGAAAAGCTTCTCACTGACAATCTTCACTCTATGGAGGTGGGTGTCCAGTATGATCCTACTAAGGGTGATCTTATTTCCAATGTCTTTAAGGCTATATCTAAGCTTAGACAACATCAACAGATCAAAGTTAGGGGTGCTAAAATTAGATCACGTGCCCATTGGCTTCAATATGGGGATAGGGGGTCTAAATTCTTCTTTAACTTGCTCAAACAAAAGAAGTACGATGAGACTATTGATAGAATTGTGGTAGAAAACATAGAAATTAATAATGTTAATGACATAAAAGCTATTTTTTCCTCCTTCTACAAAGATCTTTTCACCTCTGAAGATACTGAGGAAGAAAAACTCCTTAGAAACAACTACAGGACCCTTATCCCCAATAGAATATCCATACATGAGGTTGCACATCTTGGCTATGAAATCTCTATTGAGGAAATCAAGCAGGCTATTAATCTTCTCAAGAATGACAAGGCACCTAGACCTGATGGGCTGCCTGTGGAATTATATAAGGCTAATATAGATTGGATTAGTCATGACTTGTATGATCTTTACAAAGAATCCCTATACAAGGCTCTCTGGGAAGATCCATTAATAGTGGTATTATTAAACTTATCCCCAAAGATGGAGACAAGGCCCTCATTAAGAATTGGAGACCAATTACTCTCCTTAATGTCTCACAAAATTATTGCTAAGATTTTAGCTATTAGAGTGGAGAATATTCTGCCTAAATTCATTAGCCCTTCCCAGTCTGGCTTCATTAAGGGTAGGTTCATTCTTGAAAACCTTATAACTGGTTGGGAAGCAATGTAATAGTCTATACACTCTCAACAGAATAACGCTATGTTACTGCTTGACTTCAAGAAAGCCTATGACAGGATCGAATGAGTATTTATATCCACGATGCTGGAAGCCTTTGGATTCCCTGCTGCTTTCAATAAATATGTTAACCTCCTTCTTAGGGATGCTTCTTCTCTAGTGGAGGTGAATGGTTCTTTGTCTGAATCTTTCTCCCTTTATAGGTCTATTAGACATGGTTGTCCCCTTGCTCCTGCTCTATTTGTTATTTCCTCGGAGACCCTCACCTATATTCTTAGGGATAACTCCACCTCCCAAGATGTCAAAGGTATTACTCTGCCCGATAATTATGATCTTATCAACTCCCAATTTTTCGATGACACTGCTTTTTTTCTTGAAGTTACTGAAGAGAACTTTACTTCTATGCAAATCAAACTTAACACTTTTTTCACTATCTCCGGTGCTCGGTTATCTCACTCCAAATGTATTTTCCTTGGGTGGAATGATCGGCCCCCAGAGTTGTTTGATAAGTTCAATTTCCAATGGGGTGGGTCTCACTAGATTTTTAGATACCTTGGTATCCCTTTCTCTATGGAACCCTCTACCAAGTATATGCGGCTCTGGGTTAAGGAAAAAATCACCAAAAAGCCGGATAAGTGGTATAATAGGTCTCTCTCTTTGGCTAGCAGAATCCAGGTCTGCCAAAAAATCCTCCCATCTTACAACATATATTATTCCTCAGCCTGGATGTTCAATAATTATCAAATTCTTGAAGTCCAAAAGACTATTAGGAATTTTCATTGGTCTGAAGGTAAAGGGACCAAAAAACTTCACGTTTTTAATTGGCAATGGTGCCACACCGATAAATTACTTGGTGGGCTATAGCTTAAGGACATTAAAACTCAAGGGATTGCTCTTGCATCGAAATGGATCTTCCACTCTCTGGAAGGGGATGAGCCTTGGAAGGTTCTTATTAGAGGTAACATTGAGAGAGGCTTCCCTAGAAAAGCTAAATCTTGGAAAAATCTTCCATTCTGTGATCTCATTATTCGAGACTTTCCAGTCTCTATCCAAGGATCTATGATCTGTAGAACTATCTTGAAAGCCTGGGAACATTTTAAATATATTATTTCTAATAAGACCTTCCATGACTCTTGTCTTCTTTTTGGTGAAAGGTCCATTTGGTGGAATCTGCACATCTTCAAAAAACCTCTTTCTCTCTCTCTCTCAAGGATGCTCTGCAAGAGCGTGGAACAATTTGGGTATTTCACAATTTATAGATCTATTTGAGCAAGATAGAATTATAAGTTTGGAGGTGCTCAAATCCAGCTACAACATCTCACTGTCCCAAAAGAAGAATTATAACATGATTTTTAAAGCTTGCAAGGACTTACCTAACCCCTGTCATACTGATTCCCACATATTTTTGAAAATTAAATGGCCTGATTGTACTATTGTGAATAAAATTAAAGCTAAGAACATATATAAAATTCTCAATAAGAATGATACTATTATCAAGCATGTCAATAAAACTTGGTATACTAATTTGGACTCTAAATCTTGGAAAAGTTACTTTGATAGACTTTGGAGATACATCATTGACCCTAAATTAAGTTGTTTTAAGTGGCTAACGCTTCTTGATAGGATCCCTATTAGAAAAGACTCTTTTTCTACTGAACTTTGCAGCATCTGCAAGATTCCTGAATCCACCAGGCATATCCTTCTCGAATGTACTTTTTCTAAATAAATTTGGGCTATGTTTGGGATTACTTACCCTAAATATCTTAATAGTTTTGAAATCATCAATGGACATGTTCATGGATTAAAGAAAGATACTAACTTGTTATGGAATATTTTGTCTTCTAACATCCTCTGGCAGATCTGGAAGTGCAGGAATGAAGAAAAATTTCATGACAATCCCAGAGTTCTTACTGAGTTTGTTCATAAATTCACCTATTCTAAAATTTCTTCACAGGTTTCTATCCACATGTTGATTAGTGGGGAGAAGCTGAAAAGGTTCCTGAAGATGGGTCATTCCACCATGTTTTTCTTCGAGATGAAAGATGGACACAAATGGAGGAGGCACATGGAGAATCTTGTTGTTTTCGATGAGACAGTTAAGAGACTGCATGAGGAATTGAAGAAGAACAAAAATGCCATGGATGACCATATTTTCATGTTGGCTCAGATCTAGGCTAAGAAGAACATAGTTTGGATGGAAGGCCCCGTGGGGTGGACTGCTTGGGCAAACACCTATTATGATATTTCACACTAGATCCTTGTTCTTTTTTTTTCTATGTTGAGTTGATACTCTTAGTCGATGATGTTTGATATTTTTTGATACTCTTCATTGTGAGGCTATGCCTCTCTGTTGACAATCTCTATTACTATATTTTGTACAAAACTTTCTGATCCTCTTATTTTCAATACAAAAATATTATATCTATATATCTCTACAATATTTTACAAATAAATTTTTAAACATATTTTTAAAATGATGTTTATTGTATCATTGCCAAGTGACATCCTGATTTGATATGTGAGTCTCTATAGGATTCACGCAAGAAGATCTATTTCCTGGTTAAGTAATATATTTTCCTATAAAGAGTATATCATAATTTTAGTTTAAAATAACATATATCTTCTCCATGGTCTACAAAAAACATCATGAGTATCCTATGAAAGTGTAAACAAGTTCATTTGAAAGTCTTATTTCTTGATATATCAATAAAATGAAAGTAAAGAATAAATAAAAATAAATTTAAATGCTTTATTTTTTGTTAATCACACTTCCCATTCCTTAGACTCATCTCTACCCTCTTTTGTGTATCATTGGGTATTGTTGGTATATTTATGAGTGAAAGCATTTAGATTTGTTTCAACTTTTCAACTTAAGTAAACACTCAAATTAATCTTCTAAGCCATTTTTATTTTCTATTAATGATAGCAAAAAAAATATCAATAATTTAAGAAAATAGTAAATTAATGATTTGTGAGATTCTATATACAATTTTAAATATGTACTTTTAATTTAAAATAATTTTAGATCAATCTTTTAAGCTAATTTTAATTTTCTATTAATGATGGTGGAAAACTATTAATAATTTAAAAAAATAGTTAATTAATGATTTGTAAGATTTTATATATAATTCTAAATATGGGTTTTCAAAATTAAAAAAATTATCTCAACTATAAAATATTTGAAAAACAATTATTCTTTATAATCTTTATGTGGTTACTGATAGCTAAATTAAGTGTGATGAGTGATAGCTAACACAACATTCATCAATATGTAGATACTTTTGTGTGGATGCGATTATTTTTGTCTCTTCTCAATTCAAAGAGTTTGATAATGAATCTATATTTTCTGTGAATATTATATTCAACAATATTGGTCAATAACAAATTGATTTTCTTAAAATACCATGAGCTAGTAAAATCTTCCACAAAAATTTGAAAATTCAAATTCCTAATGATTAGGAAATAAATAGCCTATTATGTAATTAACATAAACTTTGTGATAATAAATTGAAGCTATCTAGTTTCAATAAGAGCTATCTTTGGATAGGGTACTAATTTTGGCAAGTTCACTATTTTTATTAAGTTGTTCATTTGAACTCATATTGTTTCAATTTCTTCTCCAGAGCTTCATCTTGGATATATAAGCCTACCAGTAAATTTTCCTGGAAAGATCAAGTCTAGTTTTGAAGATATTGAACTTTTTTGTTTTAGTGGGATGGTAAAAAAAAATGAACTTATTTTTTAAGGCTTTAGAGGCTCCGAAAGGGGCTCAAACTTTGATCAACTAGTGCTTCACCAGCCTATGTTTGTAGAGTTGTTCGTGGGATTTTAAAAATGGGGTCAAAATAGTCAATTGACTCAACGATTCACAAGTTATGGTTTTTAGAAGTTGGGCCATCAAGAATCAAGTTTCAATACAAAAGGAAGAGATACAAATCACTTAAAGTGGTAAATTAAACTGTTGGGCACCAAAATGTGAAATTTTCACTTTCCATATTATTCTAATGCGGTTAATTGTGTTGCTTATATAGGGCTAAAGGGGAATTTAGGGTTTAGTTCTAGTAGCACAGATTGTGGATTTGTCTTGCAAATTATTGTAATGAAAATATCCATGTGGTTTTAGCATGGTATTTTTTGGAATATTGTAATGTCATTATATTCAAGATAATAGAAAGCAAGTGTTTTTATTCTTCACATTGTTCTATTCTTGCCATTGTTTTACTCTTGAAATTTTATGTTTATTTACCTATTGTGTTGTGTGTGTCTGGTTGAATAAGGGAGTACCCTTCATAATTTTTCAATTCCTTTCATAGGGACCCTGTGTACTAGGTAGGGTGAAGTTTTATGTGACCGTGATAAGAAGCTCATATTTATCAATGCTATCAACTTAAGGATTTAGATTTCACATTTTGCTGGGGTGGAGGTAGTTTGGCATGACATCCATGTTGTGAAAAGTAAATAAATGAATAACACCATTCATAATGTGTGACTTAATGAATGTCATCAATCTATTGATCAATAAGGAAAAATCTGGTTGGTAAGTTAAGGATTTGATTAATGGATCCTACTCCAATATTAAGGCTCTCCATAATTACATAATTTTACATGTGTTTAGAGAAGAAGAAAGGTTAGGGGACCTTCTTTCCAACTTAGCTCTCAAATTCATGATTGTGTTATCTAAGAGGAGATGTTCCCCCTCATGAATAACATCAATTCTAAAGGTTATACATGGACAGATGTAACATTTCAAATGAATTATTTTTCATCAATGCAATTGGCCACATTTATCAGACTCGTGATTAGATTCAGTTTGATTAATTCATGCTTGGTGATTCTGGAATGTACCTTTGTCTTACTCTCTAGTTGTTGTTTTGATTATTCATCATTGAATCTACTACTCAGTAAAAATGGGTGGGGATTTTGCTGAAATTGAACCAAAAGGGCACACTAATGTCTAAAAGGACCATGAGTTCTACAATATCCTAGAGATTTGTAACTTCACTCCCAACATTCTCTCCATGAAAGTACTTTTGATTTGACTCTTTCTATGGGATTTAATTATTCATATAAAAAGAGTGTGGCGATGCTGCACAAAATTTATTTTCAAGTCTCGATGGAGACTATTTCTTTGTCATTTAGAATGCCTAATAATGAAAATTGTTTTCCAAATAAAACTAAAGGAGACTCCATGGAGCCAATATGGACATTCCTAAAACAAGGATTTAAATGGTGAACTGACTCCAAAGTGGGTTCAATTGTGAAGCCATTCTTAAGGTATTACCAAGAGTTGCTAAAATTCTAATATGATATGTTATTTTTGAAAGTAGGTACAAAAGGTTACACACCATGTTTCTATATCCTATGTTTAATAATTTTTTCATCATGAAATTAGGCTTACTTTTCCTTATGGGCTATTTACTTCTTTAGAAGATTCTATGTTAAAAACCATTGGTGGTAAGAAACCTCCTCTTTACTACCTGGTTTAATTTTATGCTTGTTTAATATAATATAGCTCTCACCCTATGGTTAGATCGAAACCTAGAATTTGAAAATTTTTAATTCTTATGCAACAAACCATTCCTAAGCTCCCCTCCTAAAGAACTACTAATCCTTAGCTATTTTGTCCATTAATTTCAATTTGAACTCCTCCCTCTGGGATTTCATTTCTATCATAACTACTATTGTTTATCTTAACCTCGAGCTTTCTAAGGATAAAAGTCAAAGAGAAAATGGGGATCTTTTCTAATCCTCCATGGTTTTGTTTAGAGACTCCACAAAACTACATTGTACCTAACATAAAATATAATAATGATTCCTTGAGCTATGATACCAATTCCACTTAGTGTTTCATCTTCCTTCTCCCTAATTTACCTTAGTAACCCCCTCCTCACTCCCCACTTCAAGAGGACTCAACGAAGCCTAAGGAGGTGCCCATCTTTAAAACCACCTAGATGAAATGTATATTATGTGTCAAGATTAAAAATAAATAAAATAAATTTGTAGGGATTTCACTCCACACTCAAAATTTTTGAAGTTGCAAATGGACTGATTGCATTAGGCATGAACCAAAATCTAGGTTTTCTAGAAGCTAGTGTTGGAAATGAGTTGAGTAACTAAGAGGGGACGGGTGAATCAGTTACCACAAAAAATAAATCCAAGTCCCTTAGATGTCTTAAACAACTCAGTCATTGTTGCTCGGCTAACATAGATATTTCACTGTCACTCGGTTAACATAGCAGATATTTAAGATAGTAGCTATGATTATATTTAGTAATTGATTGCAAAAACATAAACCATAAATCAAATGAGATGTACATAGATAAAACCAATATTTAACGTGGAAACCCAATATGGGAAAAACCACCAATAGAAACTAGTCACTATTTTTCACTCTTCTGAAGTGAGCCCTGTTAGGAGCCAACCCTATTAAAGGTTACAATAACACACTGTTAGGTGTAACCTGGTTAGAGGATTTAATCACCCTGTAAGGAGTGGCCTTGTGAAAGGTCTTCAAACACTTCAATGTAGAAATGTCCCCTTGTTAGAGGATTTACAAAAGACTGTTAAGTCTACTCTATTAAGAGATTTTATCACTGCTACAATTGTTAGAAATTAACAATGGATTGAATTGTTTTGATAACCAACTGTCTTTAATGATTTAGATCTCTATTCTAGATTAAGTACTTGATCCTCACTAATCACATATTCTGTTGTAGTCCTCTGTATTCTATCTTTAATCATAATCACATTTGATTTCTCCTTCACTCTTCATATCACAATTCACATGCAATTCCACATCACCACCATTATCTCACACAATTCAATCCAAGCTTGACCTTTCATATATATGTTAAGCCTTATCAAGTCGGCATTGATATCCTTCCAAATTAATAATAAAACTCATGTTTGTCAGCTGCATATAACTAATTATCCATAAAATATAATCCACTGTTAGTTAGCTGACACTAACTATTTTGCTTGGTCAATACTGAAATCCTTCAATGCTCGACCAACACTATAATGCCCTAGTGAACTCGATTAGAACTAAAAAACACTTTGGTTATCTTCAATGCTTGAGAGAGATCAAAAGGCACTGACTATGCTCAGATAGGATTATAAATTTGTGTAAACATCACTATACTTGTTTAAACATCAATGACAATACACAATTGAATATAATTGTCATCAACAATCTGCCTCTTTGGCATTAATTGCAACACAACATGTCATAATACAAATAATTATAGAGGATAAGGCATAAGAATGAAATATTTTTAATTTCCTTAGCTTCATTTTGATTTTCATCAAATATTATTAATGTCTTAATCTTCATTCTGATTCTCATCTAAAACTCCCTCAAACACTGAAATACAAATTTCTCCCTCTTACATTAATCTCTGTCTCTGATAAAGTTCTCCCTCTATCATTAATCTCTCCATCAGTAATCTCTCCCTCATTCATGAATATTTTTGACATACAGTAATCTCTCCATCTTTGACAACCAATGCCAAAGACACCAACTGATGTATCCAATGAAATTGTAATGTACCTGTCTGTACTAATTCATATGCAATAAGCTCTAAATATCTGCATCAATATGTTAAGTCTATTTTGTAGCTTGGTTGATGCATCACTAAACTGTGTTTTAGTGAGCCTCAGTTAGGGGAATTACCCCTATCTTTCCTCTAAGATACAAAAATGCATGCTTAGGTAGCAGTTTTGTGAATGTATCTACAATTTTTTCTTTAGTATTCACATATTCCAATCTTGCTTCTTTGTTCTGAACCAATTCCCTCAATAAATAATATTTTATTGCAATATGTTTAGTCTTGGTATGCATCACATGGTTCTTTGAAATGTTAATAGCACTATTTTTGTCAAAGTAGATAATGATAGGTTATGTCATATCCACCTTCATACCTGACAACAATTGTTTAAACCATATGATGATTGAACAATTCAATGTTGCAACAACATACTCTACTTTTGCTATAGATTGAGAAATGAAATTTTGTTTCTTTCTTGTCCAGGAGACTAACCTCTTTCCAAGAAATAGTGCTCCACCACTTGTGCTCTTTCTGTCATCAACACTTCCTACCCAATCAGCATCAGTAATATTCTTCAAATCAAAGTTTCCTCCTTTCTTATACCATAATCCATAATCTTCACCCTAAATATATCTCAGAATCCTTTTGATAGCCATCAAATGATTCTCTATAGGATTAGATGAAAACCTTGCAACAATATCGACTGCTAATACAATATCAAGTCTAGTGTGAATTACATATTGAAGTTTTCCAATCATGGATTTGTGTGTAGTCTGATTTACCTCCTTTGAATCATCATCCTTAGATAGCTTATATCAAGTAGGCATAGGTGTTCCAACTGGTCTAGAGTCTTCCATCCTAAATTTCTTTAGTATCTCTTTTATGTATTTAGACTGAGTAATGTAGATACCATCCTTCATCTGATAAACTTGTAATCCAACAAAGAATTTTATTTCACCAAACGTAGACATCTCAAATTCCTTTCTCATAGCTTCTGAGAATGCTCTGCATAAGTCATCATATCTAGTGAACAATATGTCGTCAACAAATATTTCTGCTAATAGTATCTTGTTTTGAGGTCCTTATTTTATGTACAAGCTATTATTGTCATTAGTTCTCTAAAATCCAATACTTATAAAGTAACCATGCAGTCTTTCATAGTAGGCTCTCGAAACTTGCTTCAGTCCATACAATGCTTT
Source organism: Thuja plicata (assembly GCA_018584345.1). Classification (NCBI taxonomy): domain Eukaryota; kingdom Viridiplantae; phylum Streptophyta; class Pinopsida; order Cupressales; family Cupressaceae; genus Thuja; species Thuja plicata. The sequence goes on along the minus strand of MU224330.1, from coordinate 1,954,801 downwards.
GTGTAGTTTTAAAACCATATTCCTTTTGTTAAGTTCTACAAAACCTTCAAGTTGCTCAATGTAGACTTCCTCTTCAAGAATTCTATTCAAGAATGCATATTTTACATCCATTTGATATACCTTGAATACTTTATGTGCAGCATATGCCAGAAGAGTTCTCACTCCTTCAAGTCTTGCAATAGGAGTAAAAGTTTCTCCATATTGAATACCCTATTCTTGAGCATATCCTTTACATACTAGTCTGGCTTTGTTTCTAGAAAATTCATCTTTCTCATTCATCTTGTTTCTAAAAAACCACTTAGTATCAATTACATTCTTGCCTTTTGGTCTAGGTACAAGACTCTAGGTTTTGTTCTTTTCTATCTGCTCAATTTATTCATTCATTGCTTCAATACATTTCTCAACATTCAATGCATCTTTAACAGTTATAGGTTCAATTTCACTGAGTAAACATGTACCTTTTATCTTGCTCCTTGTCATTACACCTTTTTTCTTATCTCTAATTATTTTTTTAGGTGCATGATGCCTTCTAACATATTTAGAAAGTACAAGATCCTTCCTCCTTGATTCTGGACTTCCTCCACTATGTTTACCATGCTCAAATATTATGTCATGTTCTTTTGTCTGATGCTCGGGTCCCACTGCCTGAGACTCAAGTATATCTTTTTGTGACTCAGGTACCTTTGTCTGTGACTCAGGTGCCTCAATTTCATTAGTCTAAGACTCAGTTTCCTATGTTTTTGACTTAGTTTCTTCAGTTAGCATCGCTGGCTATATAGGTTGCAACAAGGTTTGTGCAGATGAATTCAGTGGTTGACATGCTTTCTATCCAATCACCATTGTTTGTGTCCTAGGTATAGTATCAAGTTCATAATACACAAAGTTTATGTAGTGTTCAGGCTCTTTCCTTCTCTGTTCTTCATTTTTATCTACAAACTCATCGACCTTTACATGAAAACTTTCTATGACTTTATGAGTATTAAGATTTAAACATTTATATGCTTTTCTTTTACTAGAGTATCCTAGGAATATACCTTCATCACTTTTTACATCAAATCTTCCATTTCTTGATTCCTTCAAGATGTAGCATCTACATCCAAATAATTTGAAATAATGAACATTAGGTTTATATCCATACCATAATTCAAAAGGTGTCTTCTCGGTACCTTTCTTTAGTTGAACTCAGTTCAAGGTGTGAATTGCAGTTGTAATGGCTTCCTTCCAATATTTGGTAGCAACATCCTTCTCAATAATCAAATTTCTTGCACAATCCATAATGGATTTGTTCCTTCTTTATACTATACCATTATGTCATGGTGTACCTGGGGAAGATAGTTGTCTTTTGATTCCTCTTTCATTGTAGAACTCATTGAATTTAATAGAAATGAATTCTCCTCCTCTCTCAGATCTTAATCATTTAAGTTTCTTTCTTGTTTCTTTTTCAACTTTGGCTAGGTACCATTTGAACTTCCAAGTCTTTGAGAAACATAATAGTCATAATTCTGGAATGATCATCAAAAAATAGAATGAAGTACTTCTCACCTATGTAACTTATTGCTCCAATTGGTCCACATAAGTCAGTATGCACCAATTCCAAGACTTCTTTTGTATTGTAGTTCTTACTCTTGAAGCTAGTTTTTCCCATCTTCCCAATTTCACATTGCTTGCATAATGCTAGTTTAGGTTTCTTCAGACTAAGAATACCTCTTACTTTGATGTTCTTACTTATGTTGATCAGGTTGTCAAAGTTCACATGACACAACCTTTTATGCCATAACCAACTTTCTTCTACTTGTGCAATAAAACATGAAATTTCATTGAGATCAAGATAAAATAGATTACCTTTTGTTTTCCTTCCAGTTCCAACTAGGTATCCTTTACCATCTAGGAGCTTGGTCTTACCATTCATGAATTCTACCTTAAAACCAATGGTGTTCAACTGTGCCACACTTAGTAGATTACACCTTAGTCTTTCAACCCAATAAGCATTATCACATTTGATTCCTTCAGTAAGATCAATACAACATTTACCTTTTACAAAGTAGGGTTCATCATTCCCAAAACTAAAACTCCCACCATCATAGTGTTCAAGATGTTCAAATTTTGTTTTATCACCAGTCATGTGGTGAGAACAACCACTATCAATTATCTAGGTGTCATTCTTGCTAATAGGAGAATATAGTGCAGTCTTTTCATTGTCTTCACTATCTGACTCATCCTTGATAGTAATGTAAACCATCTCATCTTCATCTTCATCACTATCAGAATCTTTAGCAACATAACAAGTTTTTTTACCTTTGTCCTTGTAATTTTTGTAGCTTTTGTAATCTTTCTTGCCTTTATACTTGTTGAAATTTTTCTCACCTTTGTCTTCCTTGCTTGGACATTTAGCAATAATGTGACCAAACTCATCGCATGAAAAGAAAATCAATGATATTCTTCCTTTGTATTGTCCTTTTCCTTTTGCAGCTCTCCTTGTAAGTAATGCTTCAATGATTTCCATATCCTCATCATCAGAATCATCATCACTATCACTGTCAATCTTTTTACCTTTCATCTTTCCAACGTTTAATTTAGTTTTGAATGCTGATTGAAGATTGATAGGATTAGGAGAATAATTGTCAAAGTTATCCAACTCAAAAGCTAATAATCTTCCAATCAATCCATCTAGAGTTATACCATTACTGCATCTCATCTCTTGAATAGCTGAAACTCTAATTGCATAGATAGGAAGTAAATTTCTCGATACCTTGCTAACCAATGTTGTGTCTTCAATTACTCCAGCGGCAGCTTTGATGGCAGTGACGCTTTTCTTGATTCTTTCACTGTATTTTGTAGTGTCCTCTCCTTATTTCATTTTCATCATATCAAATTGACCTCTGAGACTTTCTTCTTTGGCTCTCTTTACATTTGCATCTCCTCCATAGATATCATGTAGTTTGTTCCACATATCAAAGGTAGTAGGGCATTCCTTGACTTCATCAAATTAAGAATAGCTGAGTGCAGAGGCTATATCAATCATCAATATGTTGTGATACTTCATTTCCACCATCTGATCCACATACATAGGTCTCGGTGGTTCCACATACTTGTTATCCAAGAATTGCAAACCAGTATCTCCAATAGTAGATAGATGTAGCCTCATCAGATCTTGTCATGCATCAAATTTGTCCTTGTTGAGCTTAGGGATATCCCTTCTATAAGACATCTCTGATCTTTATCTTAGGACTTTAAACCTTCCCTGTAAGCACTTGCAGCTCTGATACCAATTTTTGGAAATGAGTTGAGTAACTGAGAGGGGAGGGGTGAATCAGTTACCAAAAAAAACAAATCCAAGTCCCTTAGATGTCTTAAACAACTTAGTCACTGTTGCTCAGTTAACATAGATATTTCACTATCACTCAGTTAACATAGAAGATCGTTAAGATATTAATTGTGATTATCTTTGGTAATTAATTGCAGAAAAATAAACCATAAAGAAAATGAAATGTACAAGATAACACCAAGAATTAACGTGGAAACCCAATATGGGAAAAACCACCAATAGAACTTAGTCACTATTTTTCACTCTTTTGAAGTGAGCCCTGTTAGGAGCCAATCCTGTTAAAGGTTACAATAACACACTGTTAGCTGTGACCTGGTTAGCGGATTTAATCACCCTCTAAGGAGTGGCCTTGTGAAAGGTCTTCAAACACTTCAATGTAGAAATGTTACCTTGTTAGAGGATTTATAAAAGACTGTTAAGTCTACTCTATTAAGAGATTTTATCACTACTACAATTGTTAGAGAGTAACAATGGATTGAACTATTTTGATAAGCAACTATCTTTGCTGATTCAGATCTATGTTCTAGATTAAGTACTTGATCCTCACTGATCGGATATTTTGTTGCAGTCCTCTATACTATGTCTTTAATCAGAATTACAATTGATTTTGCCTTCACTCTTCATATCACACTTCACATTAATCAGAAGCACATCTTATTTTGCCTTCACTCGTCATATCACACTTCACACAATTCCATCCAAACTTGACCTTACATATATATGTTAAGCCTTGTCAAGCCGGCCTTGATATCCTTCCAAATAAATAATAAAACTCATGTTTGTCAATTGCATATAACTAATTATCCATAAAATATAATCCACTGTTAGTCGGATGACACTAACTGTTCTTCTCAGTCAATAATGAAATCCTTCAACGCTCGACCAACACTGTTATGCCCGAGTGAACTCAGTTAGAACTCAAAAACACTTTAGTCATCTTCAATGCCTAAGAGAGGTCGGCAGACACTGACTGTGCTTGAATAGGATTAGACATTTGTGTAAAAATCATTATACTTGTGTAAACATCAATGACAATACACAATTGAATAATTTTCATCAACAACTAGTTTTCAAAGAATCCTCTAAATGGCCTCAAAAGACTGACTACATCACAAGGCATGAGAAAAAAATCAAGATTATGGAAAATAAATTCAAAATTTGGAGGGTTATAGTGAAGGAAACTTGAATAATAATAAAAAGAGGCCAAGAATCCCCAATTGGAGGTCGAGCTAGAAAAATTAAAAGAAAATCATGAATTCGTAATGAACTAAATCAAGGAGGTAATGGATTATTACGTGACTCTATTTATTAAAACTGCTCTATCCATTTAGGTTCTTCAACAAGTGTTGGAGTGATTGAAAAAGAAGAAAATAAGGCAAAGTGAAGTACTATCTATGACCCACTATAGCCTCCCGCAATAGGACCATAAAAGAGATTATTATCTCATAGAGTTTCAAAATTATTCAACTTATGTTAAAGAGGGTGGGCGAGTTCCAAGGTCTAAAAGTGTTTCCTGTGAAGAACAATTGGAATTAATTCAAAAGAATTTTTGGTAGGCAAGGGACTCAAATCCCTCGCTGATTTGTAGTTATATTTTTGTACTTGACTGGTTCTTTTTTTTTCTAGTCGGCTTTATAAACTCTTTGTTTCTATTTTTTTATTAATCCCACTTCTTCTGAGATTTGTTTTCTTTTCTTTATGACTATTATGGTAATGGGAGGGCTCTTTTATGTGCTATTCTAATCAAAACATCTTGCACAAAAAATATGCTAGTTGATTCATTAGGGCTAACTAAAACAATAAGGAAACATGAAAGTTAATTCATTGTTTGACGCTTATCAGTGCACATCATCAAACTCCACTTGGAAAGAATATCAATGTTTATATAAATGAAAAGAACTGAAAATAATAAAAATCAAATTAACAGAAAAAATATACCATATATTGGTATTATTACTTTTATAAACCATAATATTATTGCAGTTAAAATATTTTTATTAAAACATGCACATTACCAAGTGACCAATTTATGAATGTGCATATTTCACCATTAATTGTCCACCTAAAGTATTATGTCATTCTTTATTAGATCACAATTATCCTTACTAACCTTAAAATATATACTCTAATAAAAAAGGATAAAATTATCAAATAAATTGTAAATGATAATACAATCATAATAAATAAATATATTTTTTTTGTAGGCAAAAGTGGCAGTGCCACTATAATATTTTATTAATATCTGATTCAAAAGGTCAGCTAGGAAAGAATCAGTAAGAAAACCTAGCCTCATCCCATTACTTACAACCTAATAATCATTCGAATAAT
>MU224330.1:1877407-1921989 GCA_018584345.1 Thuja plicata | reverse complement strand
AAGATTCCTTAAGCCCATGTCTCTCCCATGCCTTATTAATGCCCTAGGCATTAAAGGCTCTTACATGTGCATTTATTGGGCCTCCAAGCTCATAAATGAACCTTGTACCCCCCCTCTCTCTCCCATTATTCTATAAATAGGAGCATGTTTTGAGAGCAAATAAGCCTTCCATAGAGATCAAATTTGCATTGTTATGCTGCCATTTTCATGCTAGATTACATGTTATTTCATTTCATAACTAATTGTTAGTGTTATTTCATCATTTAGAGTAAGCTTGCATGCTTTTGCCATCATTCAGCTTGTTTCAATTAAATCCTTCATACATAGGTTGTATTGGTCACTGTTTCATCAACATATTCTGAGGGCTGATATGTTGGTGGTCATACTCTTCCTACGTTAGAAGGCAATAGATCAGTTTTAGAGGGTTTCATGTGTTTTTCGTGTTTTCACTAACCCTAGGTTGCTAAAGTAATGATCTATTGATTGTTTGTGTACATTCTGATAGGTACCCATTTACACACGAACAATAGGTGCTTCTCTCATTTCTTGGTATCCTTAGATAGAGGAGATACAGGGGAACAAAGGTAAAACGGTTTTTAAGTGAGTGAGGGAGAGGGGATGAAATGGATGGGAATACCTTCAGAGGGTAAGGAGAAGAGGAGAGATAAAATAACACACACACACACACACACACACACACACACAGAGAATTTGGTGATCACCAAATAAAAAATTATAATTTTCACATTTGGTACACAAACTTAATGTAAAAAATGCACTTTTTTTTAAAAATTTGTCATTGGCTAGAAATATTTTACTTCTAGAAAAACCAAGTCTTTCAGTTTATTTTTTCTTTGGAATCCAACCAAAACGTTAACCCAAGGAGTAATGACATGTATTCTATGGAAAAGATAAAATCACATAATTTTCTGTTGTTTTCTCGATAAGGTTTTCACATGTTTCAATGCAAATAAAAAATACCCTGGTGACATTAAGATCTCTTTTATCTATCTAACCATATACTTTTTATGTTTTGATTATGTTAATGTTTTATCTTTAATTACTTTTGTTAGCATGTTTGTTTCTTGTCAAAAACTAACATGTGCTTTTTTGCGTATAGCTTTTAACTCATTCGTGAAATTTTGAAACAAAATACATTTTTAGAAACTAGACTCCATTCTAAATATATTGATATATTTTTTATTTCCTATTCATTTTCAAAAAAATGATTTGGTAACACATTTTAATTTATGTTTTTCAAGATGATTCAACTCCCAAAATTAGTAAAAAACTACACAGACACACAAACATACATTAAAAAATAGCCAAAAAATCTGGCAGAAACTACATTGTGTTAGGTAATTTCTCATTTTAGTTATTTTTAAAATTATAAAAGAAAATTTAACAGTGTTGGTGGGGCACAATAAACACTATATCATGTTTTTCTGGTAAAAAAAATGGAACCACTTTATGTCGCCCCCTTTTTGAAACCCTTAGTTTACACAATTTTTAAAATCACAGAGTCATTTAGAAACTAGAGTTGGAGCACTAAAACTCCTTTTCATGTGTTGTGTATTCAAATTTCAAGTGTAACTATCTTTAATTTATCATTGATTGCTAGAATTTGTTTAGCTTTAGAAGGCATCTTAATAACCCTATTTGGTCCTCCATCTTGGTGCTCTACCCAGCACACACAAAATAATAAATTAGTACAATATAAACATTATGCAAGGTGTACAACACCTTATCCTAACATTAAAATCTATTTACACCATCCAGTTGTCTTTATTTGACCTTCAATTGAGAGGGAAATCTTTTCTGCAACTATATTCTAGTTGATTTTTTATTAGAATCATAAATGTTAATGATATTATATTTCTATTTTTTAATATATTTGAGAGGGAATCTATCAATTTATTATGATTTTATTTATTCACCTTAATTCCTATAAGAGAATAAGTATTCCACACAATCAGAATATCTATTAGAGTACCTTCCCTAGGATTTATACTAAAAGAATCATTATGCCATATATTTCTAGCAAAAAAATGAGTTTGTCATTTTCATTTCTTGAATAAGAAGCACATCAATATTATTATCTATAATATAGAATTTTAGTAGATGTTTTTTATGTAATCTATTTATCCCTATGATATTCCAAGAGAGAACCTACAATTGTTTTTTTTCCTAGCTCCAAAAAAAATTTCCAAGGTCCTTTTCATTTATTTTTTGTTATCTATTTAACATCTTCTCTTGAACAAGTTTACATATGAGATGGTCGAACTTGTCTTAGCCCAGTTTCCATGTCTATCATTTTCTCAGATGATTTATTCTTATTTTTCCTCCATACAAGGGTCTAGACTTAATCTTTTTTATTTGGTTCATAAGTAGACTCTTTTGAAGTGGTATTATGTTCATACAATTTTTCTCCTCCTTGCAATGCTCAATACTCCCGATGTTCTTGATCTTGGGAATATAGTATCTTATATAAGATTGTTTTCTCTTGTTTTATGGATGTTTTTCTTGTGATGAGCATCTAAATGATCTTTTGAGAGAATATTCTTGACTTATTCTTTTAATACACCTTCCCTAGGATTTGTTTTCCTCTTGAAGCAAAGGGATATCACCCTTCATCCTGAAAATTATCTAAACATACTTTGACTAGTTTTCCATGCTCTATTTTGAACAATTTTGAAGATAGGCTTCAGTCTTTTCTGGATTTCCTCCTTGTTTTGGGATTCAAGAAATAAATATTTTTTGAGGCCCTACCCCGAACCCATCATAACTCTTCATTTATTTTCATGATAGGCTTACTATTTGATATATATTTTGATGCATTATGGACTTAGACATTATTTTATGGGGATTTGATAGCATTGGATATGATGCATTCTATTTTTGTTAATTTATGTACTTATGTTGACGATGTTATGATATATTTATGCATGCGTTATGGATGGTTTACTGAAATGATTATTATGATGATGCAATTGAGTATTGGGTTTCATATTAAATTGATTCTATTCATGTTTAATTATGAATTGGAGTAGATTGTATGTTAATTGGATATTATGCGATTAAATGGAATTCTTTCATATACTTATATGTACATGTGGTTTCATGTGGAATTGCTTGGTAAAATGTTTATTTGGTTATATGATGACGAGATATGGTTTTTTTATGAGTGGATGTTAATTCAAATGTAATATGCTTAAATGATGTTCTCTCTCATATATTTATGTATACATGTGATTTTCTTGGACAACTGATATTTGAATTGAGATGTGCAGGAAAGTGACCATAGAAATTATTCGGAGAAATTAGGCAAAGCCTATGTTTGATTGTAAAGCCAAGATTGAATCTAATTGAAGAGATATTACCTCGTATGTAATTTTTTTTAATTTGTAAATGTGCATTATTTCATGTTTGTTCAATTTGCATTTTGTTAATTATGTAAATTCCTAAATGGACATGCCATGTGTATTTTTGTGGTGTCACTTGACACTTGTGTTGTGTGTGGGTTGGAAATTTCATTTCCATTTGAGGGATATTGTGTTAAACTAATGCATTCAAGTACCTTGTAGTCTCTCCATCAGCCCACTTGGTTAGAGAGCCTTGATTTTAGTCAAATCAAGTTTCACCCGTAGGTAAACTTTGGGTGAGTTTTAAAGGGGTTAAACTAAATCTTATGGTGGATTTTAGGTCCTTTTTTAAGGACCACTTGAAATAACAATGCATAAGGGTCATTTTTATCCATTGGACCACCTATATGTGACTTTAGAGTCTTCTCAAAAGTTGGCTTCTCAAGACGGACGAAAATCCACTTTTGAAGGATTTGTCTTGGGTAGACAACCTTCCTTTGGTTGGCTAGAAAATTTTTCACCATCTCCAAGCCACCTCTTTGAGTTACATTTTAGAAATCATGTAAGAGGTTGGTAATAGAAACCAATGGGAACTCACATCTTTCCCAAGGGGGTTGCGAGATGTTAGAAGTCTTTTTAGAGGAGTTTCCAAAAAATAGAGAATGTTTACCCACTCTCCAATTATTGAGACAACTAAAGTTTTAGTGAAAGGTTTGAATAAAGGGGAAGGATTTAGGACTCTGGAGCTCTCCTACAACTTTCACTTTTCCATAGCTGGAGTAGAGGTTGGTTCACCTCCATCCACGTAGAGAAATGGATGCACTTTATGTGTTGAGAAACCTAAGTGTTGCATGAGCATTTTGATTTCTGTAATGTGAATGAAATGAAGTTTTAATCTTGATTTGTTGTTGTGGTTACATTTTGGGATCTTTTTGTTTTCATGTTTATGGGATTGCAAGGCCAAACTCACCCTTGGGAGGGAAGAGTGTCCTTGAGGGGAAGAGAATTTTAGGACAACCCATAGAGTGTAGAGTTTATCTTCTTAGAAGAGAAGGATAATCATGGATTATAGGGTCTATGTAGTTGTTATTTTGTTTGTAAATGGGGGCCATAAGGTAATTCTTGAGCTTGTGGACATTGGGGGTCATAAGGGTTGTTATTGGGTTGAGTAAGATGAAAAATGTATTTTATGTGTAGGCCTTGTGAAGGCATTTGCTGCTATGTATTTCCAGGTTTCTCCTCTTGGGTACTTGGTCAACCTTCACCCCTATATTTTAAGCCACTTAATCACTTTGTGCAAGCCTTGGGTTGAGAGTTGTTGCAGGCATTTTTGTAAACTGCTAGTTTTTACATGCATATTATATGAGTGTCACCCATTTGGTCTTGGTTCTCCTAGCTCAGGGGTGGCCTTTCAAAGGCCTAGGTTGGGAGTTGAGCCTCCATGATCATGGCATTACATTCATTTGTAGGTCTGCATTATTTCTCAAAGATGGAAAAGAAAAAAAAAAAAAGATGGAGGAAATAAAAGGTTGTGCATTTTTCTACATTGCTACTTTGATTCAAAATCCTTCAACTATGTGGATATTTCAAAAAGTATGCAAAAGAGTTAATCTCACTTGTAAAATTTTTATACATAAGGGATATAAAAAGAAATTAAATAGAAATAGTTCTTTCAAATGCATTTAGACATGTGCTTAATGTTAGGGTAAAAAGGAATTTTCACTTATTAATTAAATTATTATTGGTTTAATAATTAAGACACCTTATTCACTTATTAATTAAATCATAATTGATCTAATTATTAAGATACCTTTTTATCTCTAGTTTACTTAAGCTAAACTTTAGGCATGTTATAATTAATTCTTTTATTAATTATTCATGCAACCTAGGTTTCTCCACATTTTGGTGTTCGATCTTCTTTAAAATGATTGATCTCTTTGTATTTTGTAATTCAATTCCATTTTCATTATTATTGAACGAATTCAGGATGTTTCCTCTTTCACAAATCTATTGTTTTTGGTCTTCATAGCTTTTGCTTCTCTTTTTGTGACACATGTTTGCATGCAGGTGATTCTTGGGAGCAGTGGGGTTGATAATTTTCCCTCAGCTCCAATATGGTTTCATAGCTTCATCTCTTTATGCCCATATTCTCTTCATGAGAGATTTGGCCTTCTTCTTTAGATCTATGTTTTTCGAGAGGTTTCTGTCTCATAATTTGGTGGATTCAGGGGAGATTTATTTTTGAGAGCACTTTGGGAAAAAACTGATATAACGGTTGAGTCTGGAAGGCCCCAAACCCCCCNGGCCCCAACCCCCCCCCCCCCCCCCATTTTCATATAAGGCATGTCCAATTTGGACACACTTGAAATATGGGGCCTCTTTTTTGCATGCACGACCTTGGCATGCTTTTCGAGGCAAAAAATGTGTCAGTTTTCATAATTCCTCAGTTTTCGTGCCACTTCAAAATTCATGCCACCATTTTTTGAAAATAAAAATAAAAATTTACATGAAAAATTTAGGGGTTGTTTGGGTTCTTGTTTTGGAGATATCTTCGGTTTTCTGCATGTATCTTGAGCAAACTAAAGCATTTTTTGCCAAACAAGATATCATCGGAAAATTGGTTCTGAGCATAACCTAATTTTCCATGTTTGGATTTTTTATTGTTTTGTCTTGTACTTTTTTCCCAATCAAATTCAAGGTTCCTTTTTGCACTTCGGGAGCCATATCTTGCTCATTCGGACTCCATATTTTGACTTTTGCATGGTTTTGGAAAGTTGGTTTCGTGCTCTATCTTATTTTATGGGTCTCACATCATGATTTATCTCTAGATTTTATTCATTTTTCTTCATCTTTCTTTTCATTTCTGATCACTATACATATCTATTTCTATCGCTTTGCTATTTTTCAAACACACTAGGATAAAGTGTCATTTGATGCATGCTCGGGATCTTGGACTATTTTGTGCCTATTTGTACTCACACTATATTATAAAGTAACATGGGGGGTTTACCTTTGTCAAGTGAGTGTTCCTTCCACAACATTAGCCTCATGATGTGTGTCAAGATAGTGATCCTTCCATGATACCATCCTTTATATGCCTTTGTAGTTTCTTTTGCACTTTTTATGTTCCTGGTTCTTCATCATGCATTTATTCTTGGCAGTCTAGTTCAGTGTACCTATCATACCTCTCCATGCCCAGTATTATGGGTGGTATCTCTTGTTTGTTCTAATTCTTCCTTGGTTCGATGGAGTGATCTATGTATTCAGTATGTGTTCCTATATACTAGGAAGATGTAGTGGCTATGCATTTTGGTGAGATGGATTATTTACCATATGGACACTCTTTAATTTTTGTTTTGGAGGCATCCTTCTATCTTTGATTGAGCAACTCTTCAGGCTTTGTTTACAATCTTCTCTACCTAATCATGTTCTATTACAGTGAAGGTTTCAGCAGTTATTCTTTAATAGTGTTTGCAGCTTCATGCTTCAGAGGTGTCCTACATGTTCTTCCTTTGTTCCTATTCTTCTGGGAGATTCTCTAGTTTGAGGCTTCTTTAGTCCTTCACTATTCTTCATCTCTTTTCAGAGAGGGGTTTTTCCAACTTGGTTTTCTCCTTTTTCTCCTCTTGATTGATATTTTTTGTACTTGGGTACTTGATCAGGCCTTGAAGTTGGAACCCATTTCCTACTTTCAGTAGTTGTTTCTAGGTTTTTAGCTTCTCCCTAAGTTTATCTTAAGGGGGGTTGTTAGAGTAAAAATGTATTTTTAATTATTCATTAAATCATTATTGATTTAATTATGAAGACACCTTATTCACTTATTTACTTAAGCTAAACTTTAGGCATGTTATTATTAATTCTTTTATTAATCATGGATAATCATGGATTATGGGGTCTATGTAGTTGTTCTTTTGTTTGTAAATTGGGGCCATAAGGGGATTTTTGAGCTTGTGGACATTGGGGGTCATGAGGGTTGTTATTGGGTTGAGTAAGATGAAAGATGAATTTTATGTGTAGGCCTTGTGAAGGCATTTTATACTATGTATTTCTAGGTTTCTCCTCTTGGGTACTTGGTCAACCTTCACCCCTATATTTTAAGCCACTTAATCACTTTGTGCAAGCCTTGGGTTGAGATTTATTGCAGGCATTTTTGTAAAATGTTGGTTTTTACATGCGTATTCAGTTTGAGTGTCACCCATTTGGTCTTGGTTCTCCTAGCTTAGGGGTGGCCTTTCAAAGGTCTAGGTTGGGAGGTGAGCCTCCATGATTATGGCATTACATTCATTTTTAGGTTTGCGTTATTTCTCAAAGATGGAAAAGAAAAGAAAAAGATGGAGGAAATAAAAGATTGTGCATTTTTCTACATTGCTACTTTGATTCAAAATCCTTCAACTATGTGGATATTTCAAATAGTGTGTAAAAGAGTGAATCTCACTTGTAGAAATTTTATACATAAGGTATTTTTATACATAAGAGATAGAAAAAGAAATGAAATAGAAATAGTTCTTTCAAATGAATTTAGACATGTGCTTAATGTTAGAGTAAAAATGTATTTTCACTTATTAATTAAATCATTATTGATTTAATTATTAAGACACCTTACTCACTTATTAATTAAATCATTATTGATTTAATTATTAAGTCACCTTTCTATCTCTAGTTTACTTAAGCTAAACTTTAGGCATGTTATAATTAATTCTTTTATTAACTATTCATGCAACCTAGGTTTCTCCACCTTTTGGTGTTCGATCTCCTTTAAAAGGATTGATATCTTTATATTTTTTAATTCAATTCCATTTTCATTATTATTGAATCAATTGAGGATGTTTCCTCTTTCACAAATCTGTTGTTCTTGGTCTTCATAGCTTTTGCTTCTCTTTTTTTGACACATGTTTGCATGCAATTGATTCTTGGGAGTTGTAGGGTTGATTGTTTTCCCTCAACTCCAATATGGTATCAAAGATTCATATCTTTATGCCCCTATTCTCTTCATGAGAGATTTGGACTTGTTCTTCAAATCTATGTTTTTCAAGAGGTTTTTGTCTCATAATTTGGTGGATTCGGGGGGATTTAATTTTTGAAGCACTTTGGAAAAAAATTGACATAACGGTTGAGTCTGAAAGGCCCCAAAAGCNCCCCCCCCCCCCCCCCCCCTCCCCCATCCATTTCCATATAAGGCACGTCCAATTTGGACACACTTGAAATTTGGGCCCTCTTTTTTGCATGTACGGCCTTGGCATGCTTTTCGAGGCAAAAAAATGTCTCAGTTTTCATGATGCCTCAGTTTTCGTGCCACTTCAAAATTCACGCCACCATTTTTTGAAAATGAAAATAAAAACTTGCATGAAAAATTTAGTGGTTGTTTGGCTTCTTTTTTTGGAGCAATCTTCAGTTTTTTGCATGTATCTTGAGCAAACTAAAGCATTTTTTGCCAAATAAGATATCATCAGAAAATTGGTTCTGATCCTGACCTGATTTTCCAGGTTTGGATTTTTTATAGTTCTATCTTGTACTTTTTTTCTAGTCAAAGTTGGGGTTCCTTTTTGCATTCTAGGAGCCATATCTTGCTCATTCGGACTCCATATTTTGACTTTCATATGGTGTTGGAAAGTTGGTTCAATGCTTTATCTTATTTTATGGGTCTCACACCACGATCTGTCTCTAGCTTTTATTCATTTTTCTACAGCTTTCTTGTCATTTATTGTAGACATCTATTTCTATCTCTTTACTATTTTGCAAACACACTGGGATAAAGTGTCATTTGATGCATGCTCGGGATCTTGGACTATTTTGTGCCTATTTGTACTCACACTATATTATAAAGTGCCATGGGGGGGTTACCTCTGTCAAGTGAGTGTTCCTTCAATGACATTAGCCTAATGATGTGTGTCAAGAGAGTGGTCCTTCCATGATACCATCCTTTATATGTGTTTGTACTTTCTTTTGCATTTTTTTATGTTCTTGGTTCTCCATAGTGTAGTTATTCTTGGCAGTCTTGTTCAGTGTACCTGTCATACCTCTCCATGCTCAAAAATATGGGTGGTATCTCTTTTTTCTTCTAATGCTTCCTTGGTTCGATGGAGTGATCTATGTATTCAGTATTTGTTCCTATGTAAGTTAGGCAGATGCAGTGGCTGGGTGCTTATGCATTTCGGTGAGATGGATTATTTACCATATTGACACTCTTTAATTATTATTTTGGAGGCATCCTTATATCTCTGATTGAGAATCTCTTCAAGATTTGGTTACAATCTTCTCAACCTAATCATGTTCTATTATAGTGAATGTTCCAGTTTTTATTCTTCAATAGTGTTTGCAGCTTCATGCTTCAGAGGTGTCTTACATGTTCTTCCTTTGTTCCTATTCTTCTGGGACATTCTATAGTTGGAGGCTTCTTTAGTCCATCACTACTCTTCATCTCTTTTCAGAGAGGGGTTATTTCCACTTGGTTTTCTCCTTTTTCTCCTCTTGATTGACATTTTTTGTACTTCGGTACCTGATTAGGCCTTGTTGTCAGGACTCATTTCCTATTTTCAGTAGTTGTTTCTAGGTTTTTAGCTTCTCCCTAAGTTTATCTTAAGGGGGATTTTAGATAAAAAGGTATTTTCACTTATTGATTAAATCATTATTTATTTAATTATTAAGACACCTTAGTCACTTATTTACTTAAGCTAAACTTTAGGCATGTTATAACTAATTCTTTTATTAATCATTCATGCAACCTAGGTTTCTCCACCTTTTGTTGTTTGTTCTCCTTTATAAGGAATGATCTCTTTGAATTTTGTAATTCAAATCCATTTTCATTTTTATTGAATCAATTAAGGATGTTTCCTCTTTCAGAGATCTATTATTTTCTGCCTTCATAGCTTTTGCTTCTCTCTTTTTGTGACACGAGTTTGCATGCAAGTGATTTTTGGGAGTTGTAGGGTTGATAGTTTTTCATCAACTCCAATACTTAGGACAAAATAAGAATACTTTATCTTGTTGTTAGGATACTTTGAAATGAAAGTAGTTATTTTTTAAGTTAAAATCTAGTTTCTTATTATGGAAGTAGATATCTCAAAGCTTCAAGTGAAAAAAGGGTACTTGTGTGAATTAAAAATCTAAATATTCTTATGCCAATATGCTTGCATTTAGGCCATTGAGTTTATATACATGGTTATTAAAAAAATAGCATATAAACTATTGCAGAGAATGAAATATTAATTTTTTATACATATAGATTTATGAATCTGTTTTTATAAAAAAATTTAAAAAATAAAATTGCATAGGCTATAAAATATTTTTTTAACGTTTAATTTTTTTTTTTAAATAATCCGGGATGGTTGTGACTAAGCCGCAATTTAGTGGTGACCCCCACTTCATTGCCTTTCCCTACACCCATCGCCACTGTCAAACAAACGTCACCTCCTCTATTACCATCCCCTCTACAACCACAAAGAAAACCATAAATGCAACAAAGAATGAAAAAATATATATAACCTATCCCTAACTAAAATTAGGGTTAGGGTAGGAATGAGAGAGAGGGAGAGGGAAAAAAAGGATTTCAAAAGAGAATCAATATCATTTAGATTTTGTAGAAACCCTAAATAGGGTTACAGTTAAAATAAATAAAATATTATTGATTTTTCATTTAAAAATAAAGTCAATTAGAGGGATTAAATTTAAATGGAATTTTAAATTGTAAAAAAAGGAGTTAGTTTGTTTTAATTAGCTAGTAGGCTTAATTATCTTAAAAGGGAATATTATTTTAAAAGAAGAGTTTAGGGATTTTATCGAAGGAAATCAGTTAATAGATTGTATCCCCTCAAATGGAAAAATTTCTTTGTCCAATAAGTGAAAAGGATTGCATTTTGTTGGTTAGAAAAGTTCCTGGTGAATTTGATTTGGTTGTTTGAACATGGCTTCTATTCATCCTTGATTCTTACCTTAACCAGATCAGACCACCTACTAGTCACTGCGGAAATTTAGCTTGACCTTTCAGCCTTCAAACCACGTCCATATTTCAAAATTGAGAAAATGTGGTTCAAGGACATTAAATTCCAAGACCTAATGCAAACATGGTGGTATCAAGCCCTTTGTGTGGTAGGATCGGCTATGTTCAAACTCACAAAAAAATATCCTTTATGAAAAAAAACATAAAAGCATGGAACAAATCATCATTTGGGAACATTTTCAAACAGAAATCAGACATCCAAAGGAAACTCAAAGACATCAATGAGTTCATCCTGAATCAAGGTTTGACACCACAAGTGTATGAAAATCAGAAAATTCTCACCCAGCAATTAGAGGAAGTGATACTTAGAGAGGAAATATTCTAGAGGCAAAGATAAAGGGAGCTTTGGCTAAGGGAGGGGGACAGGAATACCACTTTTTTCCACATGTCTACTAAAGTGAAAAAACATAAAAACTCTATTTTCCAAATCAAGGATAAGAATGGCCGCATTATCTCAAAAGAAAAGGATATATAATTGGAGGCAGTTAGATTTTTTATGATCTCTTATCTACGAAGGAATATTAAAACCCCTTGTAGGCCCTGAACATTATAAATTGCATCCCTAGTATTGTCTCATATCTAGACAATAAGGTGTTGATGGCTCCATTTTCCTTGTAAGAGGTGAGGTCTGTGGTATTTTCTATGAATGAAGATAAGGCCACAAGCCTAGACAGCCTAAGTCCCCTCTTTTTTAAAAATGTTGGGATTTCATGGGTCCCGACATCATTAAGGATCCTGAAGAATCAAGAAGACATGTGTGCATATTTAAACAGTTCAATAACACAACTATCATTCTCATTCCAAAGTTCCAACTTCCCTCCTTTTTAGACTTCTGACCAATCTCCTTTTGCAATTATATTTACAAAATTTTCTCTAAGAAAATGGCCACTCGTTTAGGCAAACTGATACCACAAATCATTTCAGAACAGCAAGGTGGTTTTTTCTTGGGGAAAGATACTATAGAAGGGGTCCTAATTTCCCATGAAGTGCTACATTCCATACAGGAAGAAGGCTTTCCAGCCATGATCCTGAAACTGGACAGACTAAAGAATATAATAGGGACAACTAGAATTTTTTAAGATTAATTATGGACAAAATGAGCTTTGATAAAAAATGGATCACATGGATCATGTCTTGCATCTCGGGAGAAAAGTTTTATGTTATGATCAATGAAACCCCATGTGGATATTTCTCGTCATCTCAAGGAGTTAGATAGGGGAATTTCACTTCTCCTTTTCTCTTTATTATTCTACCTGAAGGGCTTAGTAGACTCATATCTTACAAAAGATATGTGGGCTTGTGGGAAGGCATTTGTATTAGACAATCTCATCTAGAAATTTCACATACACTTTTTTTTGATGACTCATTTTTGTTTGGTAAAGAAAATGTTAAGGAAGCCAGATCCATTAAGAGTACAGTCTCAGAATATTGCGAGGCCTCAAGTCAGAACTTAAATGTGGTTAAATCTAAGTTTTTCCTCTTTAATATGGATCCCAAATCCTCTAGAGTAATTCAGTGGATATTTGGGTTCTTGGTAGCCAAAACCCTTTGTAAGTACCTTGGCATTCCTCTCTTTCAAGGTAAAACTAAGATCACATTTTGGGATGGAGTCTTGTCCAATGTTAAAGAAAGAATTGCTTCATGGAAAGCTAGATGGCTCTCATTGGTAGGAAGAATATTACTGGCAAAATATGTCCTTATCTCTATTCTCAACTACATCATGGGGTGTGTACACCAAGTTGTGGACCAAAAAGGGGGGTATAAGTAGACACATTTTTTCTGAAATTGGGTAAACCTAAACTTGGAACAGGATTTTGGGGGTCATGCACTCAAAATAAGAAGATGTGTAAAGAATAAGAATTGTAGTACTTTGAATCTAGTTTCTAGAACACTAATTTTTTTTAAAACCTGATAAGATTAAGAGGGTCAAATCTCACATGCACGAAGACATGTTCCTGATTTTTTTGGAAAAACATAACATAGTTGTTTCCATGCACGGTACAAAAGGTATAGTTATATTTATTATTTTTTAAATCCCTTTGGTAGGATGATAGAGTGAGATATAGAAGTTGTGTATTTTTTTGTAATTTTTTGATGAGTATTTTTTTCCTGTGATTTTTTGAAGTGGTCACATCCTGAAAATTTGGTACCTATTCGTGCGTTGGGCATAACTTGCATCAAAATAATCAAAAATGAAATATTTTTTTTAAAAGTGTATAGAATCAAATGCAGAACAATAAAATGTAATTTTTTTGTAATTTGATTAAGTATTTCAAAAGTTATTAAAAAAATGGTAGACATATGTCTGTGAGTACAATCAAGACACTAGTAAAGAAAATTAAAGTTTACTATGCTAATGTTGTCAAAAAATAGAAAAATTTATTTGGTTAGAAAGCTAAGAAGACATATGAGATTATGGTGAAAATTATAAAGCTACCCAGTTGACAAATTGTAAACCTGATGAAGATAAAGTTGAGAAATCATCTTACAAGATTAAAAAAAGTCTAAAAGAAAAAAAATGGAGGGAAAAGGAGCCTCCAAGCCTTTGGTTCATTTTTCAAGCCTCTTCCCGAGCCATAACCTGATCAGGTTTCTTAATTTCAAATAACCTGATTGGCATCTAAAAAGACAAAAGCACTTCAAAACCTAATCGGGTTTTGTAAAGAAAAACGTACTTCAAAACCTGATCAGGTTCTGAAAAGAAAAAATTACTTCAAAACCCGGTCAGGTTTTGAAGAAGTAAAAACTATTCATTTTATTCTCCATAACTAGAGAGAGAGAGAGAGAGAGAGAGAATTTCTAAAAGCCAAATCTGAAAAAGTGTTTTAACTCATTCAAACACATTTTCAAATTTGGCTTTTAGCAATCCTCTCTCTCTCTCTCTCTCAATCCCTCTCTCTCTCAATCTCTCCTACTCCTACTCTCTCTCTCCCTCTCTCTCTCTCTCTCTCATGGTTCCTATGAATATTAATGTTTTTTAAGGGGTCGTAATGAGTCCTAATTTGTCCTAATGGGTCCTAAGAGGTTGTAATGGGTCCTAAGGGTTCCTAGGACCACTTAGAACCCGTTATAGCCCCTTATGAAACATTAGTACACATTAGAACACATTAGATCCCATTAGTGTTTCCTATGATGATTAATGTGTTCTAAGGGGTCTTAAGAGGCCCTAATGTGTCCTAAGGGGTCATAATGGGTCCTAAGGGGACCTAGGACCACTTACGACGTATTATCACCCCTTATGATACATTAAAACCACTTAGAACCCTAAAGAGTGTCCTTAATCAACTCAAGGGCTTAGGTTATAATCAATGATTCACTAAGAATCATGTTGAAGACAATGGATTGATTCTTGAAATTTGGCTAAGTCTAAAATTTCCTAAAAACCCTCATAATCTAGAATCTTTATCTTAACTCATATGAACCTGAAACCACTCTCAAACATCCTAGAAGTATATACATAAAATGTAACTTAATTATAAGAAAGGAAGAGTATATTACATTTTACGTATTGACCTAGTGCTGGAAGTGGTCTGGCAAGGCCTATTGGGCTTTCTTCCTCTATCCCTTCAGAAATTTCATAATTTTACACAGCTATAGGGCGTATGCCCTATTTATTTTGGGGGACCAAATAAAATTTTGGCACCTTTTTGGTCCCCCATCTTCGTGCATATACCCATGACTAAAACAATAAAATAAAAATAACAGAGTCCAGGGTGTTTCTTTCTAGTAGGAGATACAAGGGTAGCAGTCTTTCTATAGGATCAGTCTCCAAGTGGGAGATTGTTTAGTGTGGAATCAGATCAGTCCCCAAGTGGGACATTTTTTATTTATGGTGACTAATGAGGAAAGTACTGTATACTTTTCTACAATTCCTAGGGTTCGTCAAACATTTTTGGGGTTAACTCGTCAAGCATTTCCCTATGTTAATTTGTCAAGCATTTCCCTAGGTTTATTCATCAATAATTTCCCTAGGTTAACTCATCAAGCATTTTCCTAGGTTAATTCATCAATAATTTCCCTAGGTTAACTCATTAAGCAATTTTTTAGGGTTATGTTTTTTTGTATAAAAAAAAGTGTGTTAGGGTTATGGCTTGCTAGATCAAAGAAGTATTGTAGCATTTTGTAATGGTATTGAGCTACAAGGGATTACTAGTTTTAATCAGTTGAAATTACTAGATAATAATATTGGAATCTATTTTTTGTGGATGTAGCCCAAGATTGGGTGAACCACGTAAAATGTTTTGTGCCTTATCTCTATGTGGGTTTTATTTCACTATTTCATTCATTGTATCTACATTTAACTGTTAAGATATTTGTCTTCTAATCCTAATTAGCATGACTAAATTGTTTGGTTTATCCTTTGGAATGGTCAAAACACTTCTTTCTTTGTCGGCATGATTATGTACAATGGATTGACCTTTTCTTTACTTGGTGAATTATCCTATATATATTCACTACAGATTGCTCCACATCTTTATTTTTTGAGTTATTGTTTCGTAAATGGATTTATAGATAGTCAAAGTGAGTCTTTCTATTCTAGAGAGGCTACATGTTTTATTTATGAGCCATGTTTTCTTCTGTTGTATGTGTAAAGACGTAATATTTAGGATGAAATGGGTACAAGAGACTTGCACATATAAATAATATCCTTTACATATGAAAAGTTGGGGAAGGTAAGATTCTCCTCTCAACCCCAAATTCACAAAGGAAAGATCCAAATTGATTAACCACAAGAAAATGGTCAATGAACAAATGAATCAATCGATTAGAAATAAGAAGAAAGAGAAAAACCTTACATTCTGTTTTGGAGGAGAGTGTGTAATAGATCTGAAAATATTAAAATCTCAGTTGAAATTAATTGAAGACAAATACTAACCTCAAAGTATAGAAGATCTGGAAATTGCTATTTTCTGGTGTTTGTACTAAGTTTCTGGAAATTATGCAACCTGTGTTCGCTTGGAAACACAAAGACAGAGAAAACCCAGAAATCATTTTCTTTTCTGAGCAAGGTTGACCTTGACCCAAATACGGGGGCACAATTGTACCCCTTTATGTCAACATTGACCTGCACTGCTCCGATAGAAAATTTGTTCACGTATCCTAAAAGTTTGCCAAAAAGGGTATGCAAATCTGCTCTATAATTTGTTGTTCCGTACCTGTACCTGCAAGAAAAAAAAGGGTTTTTTTTTGTTTGGATGGGGGGTTTGCCTTTGTCAAACCTCGATTTCAAAATTAACCTTGAAATAGAATTGAAATTGTAGTAATAAACAAAGTAAATAGAACAATTCACCTTTCTTATGTTGAAACCCTTATGGAGGATTTGAATCCTTAAATCCACTAGTATGGATGCTTCAAATGGATGTAGAATTGTAGGATGTAGGATGTCTCAAATCAATTTCCTTTAGATCTTCAACACCAATCTTGAATTGATCTTGGGATAGGAAGAAGCTTGAATGGATATGGAGGGAGAAATCTTCAATAAGAGGGCTCCATAGAGCTTAAATCATTCAATGGCTACTAATGGATCTCCTCGATGAATTAAATCTTGAATGCTTCAATTATTGAATTCTTGAATGCTCGAAAGTAGACGATCGCTTCCATAGATTATGCGTAGATCATCAAAAATGAGAGGAGAAGGCTTCCTTATATACTAGTCTAGGGAAAAAACTTCTAGAGAGGCTGACATATGAGAAATAAATTCCAATTAGGCTCATACCCCTAGAAATGGACCTATATTAAATATCATTTTTTAAGAGTCACTTCTTTGGAGCCTGAAACAGCCGATCCAGAAGTGGGAAATAATTCTTTCCAAACCCCGACATCTAGAAATATTTGAAATTTGAAATTTAGACCCTGGGTCAGGGTCAAGGTTGACCTTCACCTAGGTAAGGGTTGAGGTCGATCTTGACCTAGAAGGTCGACCTTGAACCTGAGGTCAAGAACCTCAAAATCTCATAGTAGGATACCAGAAACAGGTAGGAGAGAAGTGGAAAACAAGGAAGGACAGGGGAAAAACCAGATCCAAGTCAAAGAACCATTCAAGGCATTTTACATGACCCCAAACCACTTACTCAGAGGGATAAACTAGTCCTAAATGGAAGTGCTTCCATTTTCTGACGATACATTTAGCCCCCGCTTTAGCAAGAGTATGGACTTGATGCAAACTCTTGGTAAAGGAGATCACAAAGAAAAGATAATCTTATTGAAATGAAAGGGACAAAGAAATCCTCAAGTCCCCAAGGACTCAAGTCTTTTTCAACCCCAAGATTACAATAAGAGAGACATTACTAGTTAAAGAGAAAGAGAGAGAGGGTGTGATTACTTCGCTCAATGAGAACATATGTTCCATTATGAATCACACAAGAAAAAAATGCAAATAGAAAGATCGAATTGAACCGCCTAGTGAATGTGGATACTCACTGGTCAACCCATCAAGGATTCACCCTCAGGAATATTCTATTCCAAAATAGCAAAGCCAAAACTAGAGAGATCCAGTCTTAAGGACACCTTCTGACCTTAAGGGATCAAAACTTTGTAAATTGAAACTAGAAGTATCAAGAGATCCTATAAGGTAAAAATCCATGCTTTAAGGATTAGTCTCTAATCCATAAAGGGAAAAAAAATTTTAAGTTTGAAAATATTTTGGAAGTGCGCGTGTGAAAAAATTGAGCAAAGTGTAAGCCCCCATGTTAAAGGCATTACTAACACTTTAACAGGAGCAATGGCTTTAATGGAAACATAAACAACTCAACTGATTACATTTCCACTACGAGATGAGTTTGAAAATATTTTGGAAGTGCGTGTGTGCAAAAAGTGAGCAGAGAATATGACCCCACGTTAAAGGCATTGCTAACACTTTAACATGAGCAATGGCTTTAATGGAAACATAAACAACTCCACTGATTACGTTTCCACTACGAGATGAGTTTGAAAATGTTTTAGAAGTGTGTGTGTGCAAAAAGTGAGCAGAGTGTACGCCCCCACATTAAAGGCATTGCTAACACTTTAACAGGAGCAATGGCTTTAACGGAAACATAAAAAACTCCACTGATACCCCCAAGCAAGACAAATCAAGGGAAATACCATATAAACATGCAGAGAACACAAAAGGGATCTACCTACCATTGGATTAGTATGATCAAAGGCCCAGTGCTGAAATGGCCAATGAGATATACAAGGAATGAGCTCCCTACCTGGAGCATGTATCAGGTTAGCATATTTTTGACACTTCACATGACTTTGCAAAAGCTATTGCATCAATCTGCATCATAGGCCAATAGTATCCCACCCTAAGAAACCTCCAGGCCATGGCAAGACCATTGGAATGTCCCATATAGATGCCCTCATGGATGTCAACTAACACTTGGTTAGATTCTTCCTTTTCTAAGCATCTAAGAAGTGTTCCATCTAGACCCCTCCTATATAAATCACCAGCGATCAGGGAATGGCGAGAGGCATTTCGGGTAAGGTTTTTACGTTCAGATCAGTTAAAGGTTTTAGGAATAACACCATCACAAAGGTATGAGTAAATGGCACCATAACGGGATGAATCGTGACCAACAAGGGTACAAATGACATTTCTTTCTTGGGAGTCATAGATAGGGTGATATAGCTCTTCCACCAGTAATTCAAATCTGGATTCATGTTGCTCTAACTGAAGGAGTGAAGCAAGTGCAGCCATAGCATGAACTGCTTTGTTTTTTGCTCTAGGGATTTGTTGAAATGTGACAAATGTGAAGTATAATTTCAAGGAATCAACCCTTTTCTTGTAAGGTACCATTTTCTCATGTTTTGTTTGATACTCATTATTAACTTGGTTTATTATCATCTGTGAATCCCCATAGATGTGTAACTCTATGATTCTCCATTCTATGGCCATCTTAAGTCCATTTATTAAAGCTTCATACTTAGCAATGTTTTTTGTACATGGGAATAATAATTTGTAAGACTTAGGGATTGGGCACCCATGAGGAGAAACAAGCAACACACCAGCTCCTAAACCATTTTGCATAAAGGATCCATCAAAGAACATCTTCCATGTTCTTTTAGTCATATACATGAGGTGCTCATCTGGGAAGTCAGCTTGAATAGGTGCAATGTCTTGTATTGGGAAATCAGCCAATTGATCTACTATGGCTTGTCCTTTGATTACTTTATGCTCAATGTACCCTATGTCAAACTCTGAAAGTATCATCATCCATTTAGCAAGTCTACCTGTGAGAGTAGCCTTACCTAGAAAATACTTGAGAGGATCTATTTTTGCTATGAGGTGTATAGTGTGTGCAAGCATGTAATGTCACAACTTTTGGGAAGCAAACACAACTACAAGGCAAGCTTTCTTAATGCTTGTGTAGTTAACCTCATATGCAACAAGAGTATGGCTAATGTAGTATATTTCTCTTTCTTTTACATTTTCATCAAGTTGAGCTAGTAATTCTCCCAAGGAAGATTATGTCACTGAAATGTATAAAATAAGTGGTTTCCCTGGGATAGGAGGCATTAAAATAGGAGGATTTGTCAAGTAGTTCTTGATTTGATCTATTATCTTTTGAAAATCCTCATTCCAAACACATTTGACTCATTTGTGTAAGTTCTTGTTGAAGGGTTGAGCTCTATCCGCCAATTGTGAAATAAATCTCCTTATAGATTGAAGATGTCCTTGAAGACTCCTCATTTCACTAATGTTTCTAGGAGGTGACATATCTATGATTGCTTAGAATTTTTTAGGGTCCACCTCTATTCCTTTTGCTGAAATGATGAATCCGAGTAGTTGTCTAGAGGTGACTCCAAATGCACACTTTTAAAGATTTAACCTTAGTTGAAACTATTCCATGGGATCTACAATGACTTCTAAATGATCTAAGTATGTGTCTCTCTATTTAGACTTGGCCAAGGTGTCATCCACATAATATTCCATGTTTTTATGCATCATGTCATGAAAAATAGTTGTCATAGCTCTTTGATAGGTGGATCCTACATTTTTCAATCCAAAAGGCATAACATTCCAACAATAGGTACCCCGTGCACAAGTGAATGGAGTCTTTTCTTAATCTTCAGGAGCTATCTTAATCTGATTATATCCGGAAAAACCATCCATCAAGGAATAAATATCATAACCCGCAGGCATATCCACTATCATGTCTATATTAGGAAGTGGAAAGTCATCCTTTGGGCATGCTCTATTGACATCTCTAAAATCTGTGCAAACTTGAATGGATTTATCATGTTTAGAAACTGGTACAATGTTTGATATCCATTTAGCATAAGCAATAGCTCTTATGAATCCTGCACCAAGGAGTTTCTCCAATTTTGCTTTGACTAGGAGAGCTATATGAGGATGCATCTTTCTCAATTTTTGTTTAACTAGTTTGACACTCAAAGCTATAGAAAAGTGATGCATGATAATATTAATGTCCAACCCTGGCATATCTGAATAAGTCCACACAAATTTGATCTTCTTTTTCTGTAAGAACTTAGTGTAAGATTCTTTTTCTTGAGGTGACAAGGACTCATCCAAGTGTACTATTTGTGGAGCTTCATCGGTAGCCAAATTGACCACTTGTGTTGGTTCAATAAGCACTGAAGATCTATCTTGAAAATAACTAGGGAGATGATCAAGTACCTCATCCTTAGGCACCTTAGAGAGGTTTCCACCCTTGGATACGTCTTTTCTTTTTACTTTTTTCGGTTCTGACACCACCACATAGTGGTTTTCGCCATCAGAACTCCTATTCTTTTGATTTTATTTTCTTTTTATCTTGTGACTAAGGTACTTGAGGTTTGTCTCTGTCATATTGGTAGCTGGTTCACTGGTGGAAGAGACCACAGGTTCAATGGCATTTAGGTAACAAGCTATCTCATAATCATTTTGGAATGTTAAGAGCTCAGGTTCTTGGTAGCGTTGGGACCATTCAATGAGGTTAGGATGAATAAGAGGTAGTTCAACAACTGGTTCAAGGTTATAAATGTGAATTATATTATCGCTGGTGACCAAAGAGTCAGAGTCCATCAAGTATCCTTCTAAGATACCCAAATCGGGATTCATCCTAAAAAGTTAAGAATCATCCACAAAGGAAAAACGCGGGTTCAAATCCTCTAATCCTACACATGACTCATTGGCTACCTCGGGTTGAGAACTATAGGTGTGAAAAAAATCAATATCTCTATAAACTATGGAAGACTCTGAGAAGGAGTCCCATTCATACTCATGTGAACTTATGTCTGATTTGTGACTAGGATGCTTACACCATGAAGGTTTTGGGCATCTTGATGTGGAAGGTTTCATTTCATCAAAGGTAACACCTTCTCTTTCCATTAAATGAAAAAGATTCTAGCGCTGGCATTCTCTATGAGGATCTTTAATATCTGATTCATTTTGTTCTAAAGTTGCAACTGACGCATGAGTGACCGGAATATCAGAATCTCCCCAAAGGAGATTAGTGGAAGGGACCCAATCTTCACACATGTCTTGCTGATTTATCAAATTAGGAACATATTCTAGTTCATCACTGTTATCTGACTCATCAAAGAGAGGATTAGTGCGCTTGTTGTAATTCTCAAATCCTAGGCCAACCGGCTTCTTAGAATTGCGTCCAAAAAGAGAATGATCAAGGGGTTCAGCTCTAGCATCCAAATTGTGATTAAGAGGGCCATATCCGGGATAGCCCATCTGTCTGACAAAAGCATACCCTCTTCCATAAGCCTTACGAGAGGGAGAGAAGTTCTCATTGTGCATATATTTTTCTTCTCTATAGAACCAGTCTCTAACAAATGTCTCCTCTTTCTCATCTTGGATAAGCACTGATGATTCTAAAAATGTGCCAAATAAAGTCATAGCTAAAGAGGAAGGTTTCTTTTCTTGTGAAGGCTTGCCATAAGACCAAGGTGAAACTAGTAATGTTGTGAGGGAGTTGAGTTGATACCCCCCATGCCAAGGTCTATCATTTTAAGCTTGTCTTTGCATTCAGCTAAAGTTGCATCAAAATCTTCCACTTCTCTATTAAGGGGAACATGAGTTCCTGCTGAAATTGAATTGACCGATAAAGTGTTATCCCCAGGTATAAAAATATATATTCCATTGTAGGGGAACTTAACACACTGATGGGAGGTAGATGGTATTTCTTGCATATCATGAATCTATGGTCTACCAAGTAAGATATTATATGCAAGGGGTCCAGCATCAACTATTTGAAATAAAATATCTTTTTGAACAGGGCCAATCCTAATAGGAAGGACGGCCAACCCCTTTTAACTTCTTTCTGCCTCATCATAGGCTTTGATAGTAATCCTTTTTCTGGTATCTATGACTTTCTTAGAATAACTTAATTCTTTCAAAAGACTAAAGGAACAAATATTAAGCCCAACACCCCCATCTATCAACACGTGCATGACACAGGTTTGATGAATCATAACCTCAATATGAAGGGCAAGATTGTGCGGATGGCTCAAAGATTTATCATCATCATCTGAAAATGTAAGGTAATGAGGGCTAGCAATGTGATTAACCATGTTTTGGAATTGAATGAAATCTAACTTGTTGGGGACATTGGTCATGCGCAAAGAATCCTCAATGATTTGCTTATGTCTCGAGGACAACTCTAAGAGCTCAAAGATCAAAATCTGAGCGGGGGTTCTTTGTAATTGATCAACTAGACTATAATTTGACTTAGGATTGATAGCTCATTTCAAGGTGAAAGGCTTGGATGCCACTTTCTTAGGTTTACTGGGTTGGCTTGAATTGGGTCCTCTAATGACAACAGGACTTTGACTTCGTGTGACAGCATTAAGGGCTTGAGATGACCTTCTAGAGTTGGGACCCCTTAGCACCACAATAGGTTCTTCATCAAAAAAAAGAGGAGAGTCCTCGTCTAGATCATAACCATAGGGATCTCTACCCCTCATCATATTGACATTATCTTCTAAAAATTCAAGCATTTTGATAGTATTCTCCACATCTGTGTAGGTATAATTGATCTCAGCTTTGCCATTCTTAGCTTTAGAGGTTTCCCCCTTTTCATATTTTGGAAACGGTTCCTTGAATGCCTTATGATGGGCATTGGTGTTCAATCCATCTATTGTAAGCTTTCCATTCTCAATGAGATCTTGAATGATATGCTGGAGTTTGTAGCAGTGTTCGATGTCATGTTTTTTATGCCTTGCATCCCCGTCCCTACATTTTGTGTGCAAAATGTTGGGTCCCCCTTTTTTTTGTTTTTGCTTGCGGCCTTT
The DNA here is from genome assembly GCA_018584345.1 of Thuja plicata. Lineage (NCBI taxonomy): Eukaryota > Viridiplantae > Streptophyta > Pinopsida > Cupressales > Cupressaceae > Thuja > Thuja plicata. The sequence goes on along the minus strand of MU224330.1, from coordinate 1,898,403 downwards.
CCTTGTCTTTCTTTCCCTTTTTGTTTTCCTTCTTCGGGGTTTTCTTCCTAGCGTTGTGTCTTGTTTGTTTTCTTTCTTTCTCCGGGACTCTGGTCCCGGAGGTTGCCTTTTGTTGGAAACCAGATTCCAGACTCCAGGATTATTCGTCATGATGTTCTTAAGGATATTATCACAAGGAATCCCCGAGCCCAGAGTCCAGAGGTTTTGCTTGTCCAGAGATTGCCAGAAGGAGGAGGATTACCTTTTTATCACGGGTATAAATAGAAATTATCTGTCACTTTCACATTTACCACGATTAAAACCTTCAAGCACTTAGAGAAAATTAGAGAGTGATTTTAAAGCTATTAACAGAGCATTTGCAGAGAGTTTGTGGTAATCAGTGCTTAACATTTTCAGTCATTCTCAGGAAAATATGAGCGCTTCGTGGTGGTGACTTTGGCCGTTTAATAACTCGAGCTGTTGCAGAGCTCCTGCGGTAAATCTTCCTTTCTCCTCCGTCTTCTGTGTTCTCAGGTTGGTGTTTCCGCTTTCCCGCTTCTTCGTTTTGCTTCCTCTCTCTGGTTTTTCTTTGGTTTTTGTTTGTTTTTTTTGCTGGTCTTGTCTCGTCTTGTTTCTGTGTTTCATCTGGTTCATTATGTTTCTAGTTTTTGCTGCCCGTTGGTGGGTCAGCTCTCTACCAGAGGGTTGTCTTCCCTCTACGTAGAGGTGGTTTAGCTGTAGATAGCTGTAGATAGTTTGTTCTGCCTTGTCTGGTTTTCCCGCAGGTGTCTCTCCATGTTGTGTCTATGTATATGTGTTTATACATGTGTATTCATGTTCAGTTGTATATGGTCTTTATATATATTCCCCCGTGTCTTTGTATATATCCCTCAACTCCATGTATATCTTTCTAGGTGGCTATCCGAGCTGGTCGAGTCACCTCCGTGTCTGGTTTTTTGCCTCCAAGCTCGCTTCGAGGTAGAAAACCACCTGTTTGAAGCTCGGCTCTCAGCTGGTTTCAAATAGGTAGTTTTCTCTCTCCTCCATGAAGTCTGTCAGAACCTCATTTATATCCCATGCGCACAATCAATTCTAGCCAAGTGGCTTCCACTTTTCACCTGTTCAGATAGTTGGCTCCACCGTCATCGCCATAAATTCTATTTAATACCTACGCACGTGGCGCCCACATGGGCATGATGACTCAGATTTTTACATATTCTCGCTAACGGTTGTTTCTCCGGGCTTTGGATCTCTTACCACGGTCCATCCTATGTCTTCACCTAGTATGACAAACTCCCCAGATGTTTAATGAAGATTAAGTTTACGATGTGTTTTGCTTTTCGAGTATCTTTGCATGAAACTAACTTTTCAGGAAAAACAAGCGTCGCAGTGGTAAGATCTCCAGACCCCAGAGTAACTATTTTATTTTGATGAAAATATTCTGATGGTCGCTCTGCCTTGCAGGTTCCCGAAATTCATCTATCAATCATGTCTGAAGCATCTGCATCCTCTCCGCCTGAAATTCTAGAACTTCCCTCAACGACCACCAGGGCAGCTGTAAAATCCAAGATGGAAAGGGCCCTGGAGAAACTACCCCTCACCATGAAGTTCATGCAGAACAACATCATTAAGGGCTCAAAGATTGAGTCCAAGGTTAAACTTATAACTGACACCAGCGTCGGAACATGGGCAGAGATGCAGGCCTTGGTAAAAGTGATGCACATCCAGTGACAAGCTGGAGATCAATTAGCAATCAACGTCGGAGGTTTCAGAATCCTCCGGGCAGCTTCCTTTCCGTGCTCCGTGCAGTCTCCGAAGCTTATCCTAACGCTAGCGACCAACTACAACTCCTCCGTTTGGGCTGTTATACTTACAGCCATGGAACCCACAGAATACCCCACTCCTCTGGTGTCCCTCGACCCAGACACATACTAGGCGGGATTAGGAATTCCACAATTCAACAGAGCCACAGTAGTTACAAGGACTGACACCTTGGACCAGTTTACACAACTAGAGGATGCTTCCCGAGTGTACGTGGATACCCACTGGCTTAAGGCCCCAAAGAGGGACCCAAAGAGGATGAAGATATAAATCCCCTGCTCTGAATTCAAGGAGAGCTTCCAGATGGGGATAATAGCATTGGCCCAGGTATTTAGGCAGCCCTCCACCCAAGACTTTTCCAAATGGATGTACTATTTCCTCCTCGGCATCTCCACTAAGGGAGAATTCTTCAACTGGGCCGCAATAATCTCTCATCACATCGACTCCCAGTTCCTTCAGCTGGACAGGAAGAAGAAGTTCTATATGTCCTCTTATGTCTTCTAGGCCCTAGCATAGCAGAGGCCCCACTCCAATGGCCTAATTACAGATGGCATGCTCAGGATTGGCCCGAAACAAAAAGCACCATGGGACCATTTCCCACAAGTTCAATGGGAGGCCAACTTCCCCAGTTTCTGCCGGGTAAATGACTCGTTCGTTTACTACCATCTGCTTACCCCCACCCGGGATCCCGGATACCGCCTATCCTCAGAGGTGATGAACTTGGTCCAAAATTATAGACATTATTATATTCAGTTCCAACAAAACACATACATAAGGGTCATCGGCTTCTCCGAGAAACCCTACTTGTTGCCCAAACACTGTGGGGACAAGATCGTGCTCTTGAAATACTGCAGGCAGCTGATGGAGGTGCATACCCTCTTCGCCCTTAAAAAGATACCCAACATTCCATTCCTAATCACCTGTGGGAATTACACCTGCAGTCTGGCCGTCGCGAAGGAGGCAGACAATGAGCTAAAAAGTTATAACTTGCGGGAATTCTACCTAGCGCGGAAGAACTTTGATCCGCATGGGAAAATAGCAACGACACTGCCCCGGGCTTCAGAGCCCCATCATATACATATGGAGGACTTCTGGGTAGATTGCCAAGATGATGTGGAGGTGCCAAGCTGACACTATGTCAGGATGACGGCCAGAATGATGCAACTATTGAGACTCCAGAGGTTCCCGAAGGATTTCTCAGACACCGCCCCCACCATCGACCCCCAGTACAAGGCCAAGGGGATCGATAAAATGGCTCTGCCAACAATGGATTGGGCCGCCCAGGAGGGGCCCACGATCAAAGACTTCACTAGGGAGGTGGTCAAGCGAAGTCACGCCTATTTCAAGAGGGTGTGCCCCAGGAGTATTCGTCAAGCTCCCCGACCGGCGTCAAAATTAACACCACATCCGGGACCCAAATTGACCCCGGGGGCCGGGACTTCTTCGCAGGGCGCAGATAAGGGAAAAGGGATAGACACGACCCCTCCCACACAAGAAGTCCCTATATAGGAGCAGATCAAACAATCTTTGCCGGCCTCCCAGCAAATGAGGGAGTAGTTAATAACGAGGCTGGCCACTCCCCCACTCATGGCCAGACCAATTCATCCCTCTTCCTCCCCGTCGCTGGCAACCCTAATGGTGAAGGCAACGGGGGTGGATCCCATGGAAGCGGTAGCAATAGCTGATGCGGGGCCACCTTTGATTACCTACAGAAGGAAGAGGCTTAATAAGAAGCCTAAGGTAGAGCTGAGGTTAGGTACATCCCAACCCCAACAAGTTGAGGTCCTTTCTTCCAGTTCCCTGGAACCGGAGAAAGAAGCAGAACCCGCAGAGGTCCCAGCCAGTCCCCCTCTAGAAGAGAAGTTTGATGTATTTGCGATCGATGAGTTCAGAAATTTGCAAGGGGACAATACACAAGCGGAGATAGAAGTCCCAAAGACAAAATAAGAGGCTGCAGACCAAGGAGACTTGGAACAAGAACCTGCACAGGAACAGGAGCAGGAGGCAGAAGAAAAAGAGCCAGAACCGGAGATCATCTCCGGGGCTTAAGAGATGCAAGTTCCGGGAGTGGACCAACTAAAGCAAGGTGAAAAAATGGCATCCACTGGGGGAACCAGACCTTCGAGAATAACCGTAACCCCAGCCACCATGTTCCAAGGGCCACTCCCGGGAGCAACCTTCGGGCAGGTTATCACAGTGGCCCAAACTCTGAATCTCGGCCCGATACCTCCCCTACTGCCGACAGAGGAAGAAACCATGGCAGAAGAATAAGAACAACTTGAAGAAGAAATCCCTGAAGAAGCCTACCAAGGTCTAGACCCAGCAATAGACATACAAGACAAGGCTGAGGAAATGGAGATCGAAGAGAATGTTGCTACAAAAGAAGTTGAGGCAGGGAGGACGGATGAGGTCCATGCCACCGAGGAGTCATAGCCACAAAACACTGGGGAAGAATCAAGGGAACAAATTCTGGTAGGAAGGCCACCCCTCCCCCCTTAGTGGTTGGTAGAGAGCAGGAAAAAAAAGGCTCAGTCCGCTCCTGTGATTCCTCTCTCCTTAGCAGAAATGATGGCCCAAGCCCAAGCCCTGCCAAAGGCCAAGAAAGCTTGGACAGTTCATACTCTGTGAACTGGGTCAGGCGGAGAAATAGTTTCCGTTGTGGCAACACCTCCCCCAGAAGTCGATGAAGCAACTGTGAACCCCACAGATTACAGTGTTGTAGAGGTGTCCCTGGGAAAAAGGGGAAAGCAAGGTGAGGTAGACTTGCTAAAGGAGGCAGCAAGGGCAGTAGAGGCCCGATATGAGAAAGATGCCTAGAGGCTCAAAATTGAGAAGGAAAAGAATGCAAACCTTATGAGATTGCTTACTGAGCTGGCCCAACCCATCAATGCCACTCCTCTAGAGGTGTCCACATCAGAAGAATTACCGCAGAGTGACATAGATTCCCTGCGGATAATGAAAAAGAAGGCCCAAGCAGTATACGAATGGGTCACCCTGTAGATAGGAAACACCCAGCATTTCCTGGTGTCCACCCTCCCAGATCTATACACGGCCTGGCAAGTCATTCATCAGGTAGAAGCGCTTATTAAGTAGTGGGAGAGTGACGCCAAAAATTACCAAGCGTGGAAGGTGGAGCTCGAAGAGCTCCTTACCTTGGGAGAAGACATAATTTCTGAATCTGGAATTCTGGGTGAGGAATCATTTGTTTTTGTAAGAACTCAGCACTCCAGACTTGACCTCACATTGGAGGTAACCAAGCAACTGGTAGAGTCCTTGCAAGAGAAGGTAAACACTGTAAAATATTCTTCCAATTTATATAAGTCTTTTGTAATAAAGGCTTCCGGGGCTGATCCCCTTAGTACAGATACATATACCCAGAAGATTCAGTTTTGGGGAGTTTTGATGAGATGATGAATTCCCAGTATCAATCCCCGGAGGGGATAGATGGGGCCCAAAAGGCAAGATTAACCCGCATGATACTTAGTGGTCATGACGCGGCGAAGATGGCAGATGAATTTAAAGAAAATGTTCCAGACCTGGGGGAACAATTTGAAGCGGCCAAGCACAGAAGGGCCAGCCTAAAAGAGATAGATGAGGATGGCATTTCCCGCCTCCTCCAGGCCTTCAATGATAATAAGCAACCTTGAGCTTTCTCCGGAGGCTGGGGAAAACTCAAGTGTTGGGCATTCTTTATTCTTTGGGCACGTAAGTTCCTGGATCCCGAAGTCCCAGATCCAAAATTTTGTATTCTTTAAAAGTGATTCGAGTCCCAGTTCCCGAGGTCAACTGATCACTTTCAAAAGTGGTTAATAAAGACTGTCAGAAGGTAGTTGGACACATCAAGGAGCGTCGGCTCAGCAGTTGGTTTTCTGACAGGGTGGTCTTCTTGAGGCACCGCTCAGAGGTACATCTGGCACACAGGAGACAGGGTGCCACATTTCTCATTTATGAGGCATGTAGCCTCGGTCCTTGAGGGACCTACTTCCTTCTTTCTCCTTTCTGGCTCTATTCTCGAGACAGATTCTTCCGATGTATATTCTTGTCTTATTCTTCTGACATGGCAGACCTATTCTGTCTCCAGGTCTTTTGTAGGGTGGCACAGGTAGTACCGGCCCCCAGATATTGTATTTTATTGGAACATGATGTAAATAGGGTTAGGGTTAGAAGAAAGTTGTATAAATAGGCAGATTGGCCCATTTCCAAGGGTCAGAGAAATTGATGATTTTGTTGTCCATAGCAATAGCAAAGTAATTTCTCTTTTCCAAGTTGCATAGCTCAATGCTCCATTGTTCTATTCTCAATAGTTAGATGCTCCCCTGGAGCTACAATTGTATCACGCACCAGTGCTTGCTAAAAGGAATGTTAACAAAGAAGGAAGAATTCTCGACAATGATGTTGCTGGCATTCCTGCTTCTGAGTTAATGGTATTTCATATTTTGATATTCTTTATGTCTTCTACTCTGATATGTTAAAGTAGATTAATGACCTCTTAACTCCCACTACTGATAAAATGCTACCTAATGGTTATGTATTCCTTCGGTATTTAGTGGTCTATCAGAGTATTATCGATGTTCTGGACATTTTAGCATGACTATAGTTAGATGAAACATTTCTAACCCTGCAGGATCTTTTTTCACTTTATTTGTTAAGTATAAAATGCTAGGGAGAACCTTACTCTATTGAATCTCTGGAGAGAATGAGTTGAAGAAACCAGCTATCCCCCTCGAAAATAGTCACCTCTCCCAACCGAGCCCCGCACTATCGTGACCCGACACCCAGGTGCTTGAAGGCCCAGAGGATTTATTTCCCCCGGACAACCTTTGCAGGTGGAGTTGGCCAGTTTCCCCAGAACCCGGTGACAACTTATGACTGTCGGCGGACCCGGTCAGCAAAACCCCGTCAACAGAAACTGGTGCTAGAAGGAGGGCATGAACTCATCCCCCTCCCAAGATTCTGATTTTACACCTTCTGAGGGTTCCCCGAGTTATAGTTTTAGGAGGCAAGCCTTCAGTGGGATTGGATCCTTTTCCCCAGCAAAATTTGAAAGAGTCCTTAGGTCTGCCCCAAATCCCAGAAAGCTTGTCAAACTCGAGCCCCCTACTTGAAAGAAATGGACCTCGAAAATCACACCAGCCACTATTGTCTGGGGATCTACCATACCTTTGAATACCCAAACTCCTTAGGCAATTCCGGGAACCAGTGCCCAAACTACCCAACATATAGTTCCCCCGATGGCGGCATACTTTAGAAACACCGGGTCCCTAATGGGCACTTTTCTAGGTGCAACCAATGATTTACCCTCTCACCTGGAGAAGATCTACCCATGATACGAGCACCTAGGCTCACGGACCATAGAAGAACACTTACAGGCATACAAAGATGCCATGAATCGACACCAGATCCAACATGAAGATGTTGTGACCCGTATGTTCCCCTTGTCCCTAGGACAGAGCGAGTTGAACTGGTACCTTAACTTGCCTGCCAACTCCATAAACACTTGGCAGGATATGGAGGACGCCTTCCTGGCTGCCTTCCGCGTGCATGTGGACCTAGCCTGGTCCCACAACTAGTTCATCTAGATCAGAAAGGAACCCCATGAACCTCTTGCAGCATTCAACCATAGGTTCCAGCGCGCCCTGAAGCGGTGCATGGGCCCTTTTATCCCATCTCCAAACGTAATCATACAGACCTACCTAAACATGATGGACCCTTTTTTTGCCACTCTCCTTTGGAGAACAACCACCCTGGGTGACCAGGACACCTTGGCAAAAGTCTACAACCTAGCCCTAGAGCTGTCTCACAGTCTCAACAAATCCTAGGGCGGGATTGGACAGAGCACGCCTTTCAACATGGTCCCCAACGGAACCGCGTATGCTGGGGGATACAACCCCAATCTAGCAATAGGTGCGCCCTTGATGGAAATGAATCCTCCGCCACCCTTGATAGACCAGTAGGCACGATATGTTTACCCAACCCAGACCCAGGTGAAACCAGATCTGGAAGTCTTCCCTTGGAATCAGCCACAGCAGGCACCACAATCTCAAACACAACCATCCAGAGTGCCCTTCTTTCAGTCATCCGCGGCTGGAGGATTGCCGCCCTCGACTCTGGCTAATCCTGCTGCCTTCCCGGGAAGCCAACAACAACCACAGCCATCGCATTGTGACGCTAATACTCAGTTGACCACCGAGGTCGAATCCCTCCGGCGAATGTTATCCAACTTGACTATAGACATGGGCCAACTAAAGGCGGGGTCCTATGCGCCCCAAAATTCGAATTCCCAGAGGGGAAACATTTTCTCCGGCCAACGAAATAACAATGACAGAGGGAGAAAATTCAACAATGGGCCTAGGCCCAATCAGCAGCAATGGAATAATAACGCGAACACCGGAGGCCCACCTCCGAACCAAAACACCAACCAAAATGGTGCTGGACCATCACATTTTACACCAGTCGTAGACTTCCAGCCCATGACTAACTGGTGTAGATTGCATGACACTAGTTCTCACAACGAGGTAAATTGTGCCACTTTAGAGAAGGTCATCATGATCTCCCAGCTGGATAGGCAGCAATCGCACGATACTACCCCTCCAGAGCCACCTGTCCAGAAAACAACCCACAGTGCCTTCACCTGTGACACCATCTTCTTCGGGACTTCCAGAGAAGAAGAAGAAGAATCTAAATTACAGGGATTCTTTGACGAATCCATTCCACCCTTCAAGGCCAACACCTTTACAAACCCACGGGCTCCATACAATACTCGGAGTCAGGTTGGTAAAGGACCAGTTTATACGCCTGTACCCCCTATCAAAGATAGTCCTCCTCTTCGGAACAACGCAACCGACCGATCTGCTCCAAGAGGTCCTAGCTCTAACCAAGCAAAAGATCTCACAGAAGAAAATCACCAGTTCTGGGGAGGAAGATTTGATATCACGAAGGCGTTAGAGTAGACCACCACCTCTATGACCTTGATGGAGGTTTTACTGAACTGTCCTGAGCAGAAGAAGTCTCTTCTGAAGCTCTTGGGAAACCCAGAAGCTGTCAGCCGCCCGCCCAAGACTGTCTCTTTTGAAGATGCTAATGCGGCCATCTTCTGGGGGAACAATGAGGATCCTCCCTTCTTACTAGGCCTGAATATACATGGTAAGAATATACATAATTGCCTAGTGGATTCTAGAGCTTCAGGTAACATCATGCCCTTATCCATTTGTTAGAAGCTCAGATTCCACCCCACCCCATCTAATGGTGCAGTAATCCAGTTGGATAAGACTGTTATAAAAATGGTGGGAGAATTGAAGAACGTCTGGATATATCTTATCCAGGACCCTAGGATAGCCAGTATCATTGACAGCCAAGTGGTGGACATCCCAGAGACTTACGGGATGTCACTAAGTCAGAATTGGTCTAAGTCCTTGAATGGATACTTTTCGACCAACTTCACCCACTTATGGCTTCCATGGGAAGGAGAATCCAATAAGATCCGGGTCGAAAGCGAACCCCAGATGAAATAGGCCCTTACCGAAGTTGGGAGGGTCAACGAGGTATTTTTCTCCGAGACTTCTCTGGGGGTGTACCGACCCTTTGAAATCTTAATCTTTGATTTCATCCCCGGAGAAGATCCCGCCGTACTGTTGAGAGCCCAGGACCTAGAAGAAAAGATGAGAGTCAAAGTCAACTCTCAAGGTCCCACAGCAACCCTTGCCACACTCCTGTCCAGAACTTGGTGCTGAGTGCACTACCAAAAACATTCAGAGCTTGAGTGTGGGCCATGTCTTTCGATCGCCAACCGGCACCTTGATACCCTCCAGAACAGGCAACATGCAACTGATTCTCCGGGACCTAGTGCCCCTATGGGATGCGCTCCTTTGGTGCCATCTCCCCGAGAATCTCAAATTCAAAAAACTTCAGAGGAAAAGTCTACTTTCACGTCGGTAGTTTGGGAAGGGGTCCCCAGGTCCCCCAGCAATAATCCAAAGAAAACTCCCCCTCCCCAACCCTAGATTACAAACAATGACTTATGGACCCTGAAGTTTGATGGGTCCCGATCCAAAACAAGGCTGTAGGGCTGGGGTAGAGTTAATCAACCCATGGGGGAAGTCCTTCCTCGCATCCTACAGGCTGCAGCTTAACTATACAAACAACATGACAGAGTACGAGGCTTTGGTCCTTGGACTCTTATTTGCGTTAAGAAAAGGTATCACCCGCCTCAGAGCTCTCGGTGATTCGGAGTTGATTGTTAAATAAATTTGGAGCCAATATACATTTCACGTTAAAAGGATGGCCGCATACCACAACCGAGCTTGGAGCCTAATTGAAGATTTTGATGCCTTCGGCATTAACGTTATTCCTCAGTGATGGAACTATGTCCCAGACACCCTCGCCATTTCCGCCAGCACGCTCGAGCCAATGGCTGGCTCATGACTCCAGAGATTTTCTGTTGAGATGGTCCCCACCCCGTCCATTCTAGATAATGTCACCCACTTTCAAGTCTTTGAGGACGATCAGCACATCTTGGCCTTCATGGCGAATGTTGGTGTCTTTGAGGATCAGATAGTGGAGGAACGAGACCATGATGATACTGGGCAAGGTGATGAAGATGATGGGATCATCAACCTGCCCACTAACACCATCCCAAAGGGGATGGTTGCACTGGAATGAATCTTTGACTCAGACCCTCAGGCCCGTGAGAAGGTGTCATCCTCCCCTGGGGGAGGAAAATTTGAAAAGGTTAACATCGGCCAGCCTGGTGAAGAAAAGATCATTCACATCGGTACTTCCTGCTCCCCTGAGGAAAAGGAGAAGATTCTTACGGTTCTCTGAGAATACATCGACGTAATTGCTTAGGGTTATGAAGACTTGAAAACATATGATACATCCATCATGACCCACACCATTCCCCTGAAGCCTGATGCTAAGCCGTTCCGGCAAAAGCAAAGACCGGTCGACCCCCTGATAGAGCCTCTAATTTGTCAAGAGGTAGAAAAACTACTGTCAGCCCAGATAATCTTTCCAATCTGGCACACTACATGGGTTGCCAACTTGGTTCCTGTCACGAAGAAGAACGGTGAAATCTTCCTTTGCGTGGATTTTTGAAACTTGAACAAGGCCTCCAAAAAAGATAATCACCCTCTCCCCTCGTTTTACGAGGTGTTGCAGATAGTAAATGGATCTCAGATGATGTCCTTCTTGGACGGATATTCAGGATACAACTAGGTCATGGTGAAGTATGAGGACAGAGAGAAAATAGCATTTACCACCAAGTGGGAAACGTTTGCGTACAGGAGAATGCCCTTCGGTCTGATCAATGCAGGGGCTACATTTCAAAAGGCCATGGACATTACATTCAAGGGCCTCGTAAATCAGTGCATAATCATCTACATGGATGATTTGACCATCTTTTCCTGGGACAGGCGTGATCATCCCGCCCACCTCGCTCAGATCTATGAGAGATGTCGCCGGTATGGAATATCCCTCAACCCCAAGAAGTGCATATTCGGGGTCACCGAGGGGAAGTTGCTCGGGCATATTGTCTCTGAGAAGGGTATGTCCATAGACCCTGACAGAGTCGAAGCATTGCTAAATCTGCAGATGCCTGGCAGCAAGAAAGAGATGCGATCCTTTTTTGGAAAGATCAACTTCGTGCGACGATTCATCACAGGATTCGTAGAAATAGTCAAACCACTCAATGAGATGATGAAGAAGGATACCAAGATTGAGTGGAGTCCTGAGCAAAAATGGGCGTTCACCCAAATCAAACAGACAATAACAGAAGCACCTGTTCTGGCTAGTCTGGACTACTCCCTTCTATTTTACATTTACTCGTTTGCTTCACCGCATTCCGCTATGGCAGTGTTGACCCAAAAGGTTGAAGGAGAGGAATGACCAATAGCTGTCATGAGTTCCCCCTTCAAGAACACTGAAGTCCAATATTCACCACTAGAAAAATAGGCCTTCGCTCTAGTCCGGGCCGTGAAGAAATTCCAGCATTATATTCTCCGAAGCAAAGTACATGCTATCATTCTGGACCAGGCCGTCAAATCTTTGTTGATGCAGAGTGAATTGGGCGAAAGACGGGGGAAGTGGATGGCCATCCTCCAGGAATATGACTTAGAAATGCAGCCCATGAAGATAGTCTAGGGCCAGGGACTAAGTCAAGCAATGGCAGAAGAGGCTCCCCGCATAGAATGTCAGACTTACACGGTGGAGTCTGTTACCCAAGATCCGTGGTATACCGATTTGGTATACTTGTTGCTAAACAATAAATTCCCAGAGGGATTACCTCCCCACAAACGCCGCACCCTGCGGATGAGAAGCGCTCACTTCATGATCAAAAACTCTACACTTTATCGCAGAAACTACGAGGGAGTGTACCTCCAGTGCATCGACAGAAACCAGGCTGTAAAAGTGATTGATGAATTCCACGGACAGTTTGGAACAGGGCATGGCTCAGCCGACGCCACTGCCCATCAGATCCTTCGGGCTGGATATTATTGGCCCTATATATTCAAGGACGTTTATGCTCATGTAAGAAAATGCCATACTTGCCAAACTACAGCGCATCATGAGCGTAACTCAGCTATGCCTTTGCAACTAGTCTACAAGGCTAGACCCTTTGCCTAGTGGGAATTTGACTTCATCGGGGAGATCAACCCCAACTCGTCTGCCAACCACCGATACATCCTTACTGCTACTAATTACTGTACTCGGTGGTCTGAAGCTATACCTTGCAAAAACAACATGGTGGACGTAGTTATCAAGTTCTTGAAAGAAAACATCGTCACAAGGTTTGGAATGCCCTTTGCTTTGGTATGTGACAATGGTCCGGCATTTTTTTTGGCGCAACTACTTGAATGGACCTACAATCGAAAGATCACTTTGAAGTTCTCCAGCAACTATTATCCCCAAGAAAATGGAGTTGCTGAATCGACAAACAAAAATCTACTTAAAGTGATCAAACACCTGTTAGAACAAAATCCCCGGGATTGGCACCAAAAGTTGAAATTCACCCTCTGGGAAGATCGCATTCGTGTCAAAGTCGCCCTGGGAACATCCCTGTTCCATCTGGTTTATGGCCAGAACCCTGTATTTTTGGTCAATTTACAGATCCCAGTGTTACAGTTCATGCAGGAATTTAGCAACAGGGACAACATCGTGGAGGTTCGGCTCTTAAACTTGGTGAGGATGGAAGAATAGAGAGACGCAGCCCTTGAGCATTTCACGCGTCATCAAGCAGTGGTAAAAATATGGTTTGACAGAAGAGCCCAATATAAGGCTTTTCAGATCACAGATCTGGTCCTATTGTGGGACAAGGCCTGGGAGAAGAAAGGAAAGCATACCAAGTTCCAGTGGCTCTGGCTCGGACCATACTTGATCTCAGAAGTCTGCGGGGCAAATACATACCGCCTTAACACCTTAACTGGGGAACCTGTCGCATTTCCCGTTAATGGACAGTTTCTTAAACACTATTTTGAGTAGGGTAAGTTTGTCCAAAGTTGTATTATATGTAAAGCTTTCTGCTTGTAAATATCCCCTCCGGGTGCCTCGTGTGAAGTACCCTGCCTTGTAAATAGTCTTGCCGGCTGTCCTCTGGGATAGTTCCCTTTTGCTATTTTTTGTTTTCATTTTCGGTTTTTTTTCGGTCCCGGCGTTTTGTCCTGTCTTGCAAGAATTGGAATGCTTCGCATAACTTTGGTTTTTGGTACAATGTCTATGGCATGGCCAACTTTAGAATCTGTCTTTAGCACGGTGGAGCCAGCCCGGCCTCCGGGGTCATTTTACGGGTTATGGCACATTTTGAGGAATCTCCATTGGGTGTTCTTCCCTGGAATCTGGCAATCAGTGAACAAAATAATAATATAAGGAACAAGTAATCGGACACACCAAGGATAGATCAGTTGTACTGATTAATTGACCCAGGTCTGAAATTTTAAGAGATTCTTTTCGGGTCCAGAGTTTTATCCCCTCTTCGAACAATTTAAATATAGGTGGATAGGTGAAAGAAGTACCGCCATTAAACTTAGCTAAGCTTAAGCTTAATGGTGAAAGAAGTACCGCCTTCCCCCACCCTAAAATAAACAAAATAACCAAAGAGGAAAGGTGGGATGAAACTCCGGTCTTCGGGGGAAATGAGCGAGTGAACGACTGGTTCGATGTGATTAGTGCCCCTTCTCTATTCCTCCCAGAGGTCATCGGCTTGATTTCTTTCCAAAGCACACACGACACCACTGATGAAGGACTACGGATTGACTCCTGCGTGGTTGGATTCTCTCAGACATGTTACTCTTTGCCTAACAGACATTTCAGGAGGTGGCTTGTTCCAGTTTTGCTAACCAGAGATTCTGTAGTTCTCAAATGCGCTTAGGCATTTGTCCCAGATAGTCACCATTTGTTATGCCTTGCATCCCCATCCCTACATTTTGTGTGCAAAATGTTGGGTCCCCCTTTTTTTTGTTTTTGCTTGCAGCCTTCCCTTGTCTTTCTTTCCCTTTTTATTTTTCTTCTCCGGGGTTTTCTTCCCCGTTGTTGTGTCTTGTTTGTTTGCTTTCTATCTCCGGGACTCTGGTCCCGGAGGTTGCCTTTTGTTGAAAACTGGATTCCGGACTCCAGGATTATTCGTCATCATGTTCTTAAGGATATTATCACGAGGAATCCCCGAGCCCGGAGTCCAGAGGTTTTTCTTGTCCAGAGATCACCGGAAGGAGGAGGATTACCTTTTTACCGCGGGTATAAATAGAAATTATCTGTCACTTTCACATTTACCACGATTAAAACCTTCAAGCACTTAGAGCAAATTAGAGAGCAATTTTAAAGCTATTAACAGAGCATTTGCAGAGAGTTTGTGGTAATCAATGCTTAACATTTTCAGTCATTCTCAGGCAAATATGAGCGCTTCATGGTGGTGACTCTGGCCGTTTGATAACTCGAGCTGTTACAGAGCTCCTGCGGTAAATCCTCCTTTCTCCTCCGTCTTCTACGTTCTCAGGTTGGTGTTTCCGCTTTCCTGCTTCTTCATTTTGCTTCCGCTCTCTGGTTTTTCTTTGGTTTTTGTTTTTGTTTTTTTTGCTTGTCTTGTCTCATCTTGTTTTTGCGTTTCATCTGGTTCGTTGTATTTCTAGTTTTTGCCGCCCATTGGTGGGTCGGCTCTCTACCAGAGGGTTGTCCGCCCTTTGCGCAAAGGTGGCTTAGCTCTAGATAGTTTGTTCTACCTTGTCTGATTTTCCCGCGGGCGTCGCTTCGTGTTGTGTCTATGTATATGTGTTTATACCTGTGTATTCATGTTTAGTTGTATATGGTCTCTGTATATATTCCCCCGTGTCTTTGTATATATCCCTCGGCTCCATGTATATCCTTTCGGGTGGCTATCTGAGCTGGTCGAGTCACCTCTGTGTCTAGTTTTCCACCTCTGAGCTTGCTTCAAGGCAGAAAAGTACCTATTTGAAGCTCGGCTCTCGCACTAATACATTTGGTACCAAATTGCAACGGCAGTGCCGTTGCAGTTTTTCCGTCACAACCTTGTCGTTGTCGCAATTGTGATGACAGACCGTCGCAATTGCGACGACGAAAAGGTTGTGACAGAAAAATTGCAACGGCACTGCCATTGCAATTTGGTACCAAATGTATTAGTGTCGGCTGGTTTCAAACAAGTAGTTTTCTCTCTCCTCCATGAAGTCTGTCAGAACCTCATTTATATCCCATGCGCACAATCAATTCCACCCAAGTGGCTTCCACTTTTTGCGCGTTCGGACAGTTGGCTCTGCCATCATCGCCATAACTTCCATTTAATACCTATGCACATGGCACCCACGTGGGTGTGATGACTCATCTTTTTACATATTCTCGCTAACGGTCATTTCCCTGGGCTTTGGATCTCTTACCACGGTCCATCCTGTGTCTTCACCTAGTATGACAAAATCCCTAGATGTTTAATGAAGATTAAGTTTATGATGTGTTTTTCTTTTCGGGTATCTTTGCATGAAACTAACTTTTCAGGAAAAGCAAGCGTCGCGGTGGTAAGATCTCTGGACCATGGAGTAACTATTTTATTTTGATGAAAATATTCTGACGGTCGCTCTGCCTTGCAGGTTCTCAGAATTTATCTATCAATCATGTCTAAAGCATCCGCATCCTCTCCACCTGGAAGTCGAGAACTTCCCTCAACGACCACCAGGGCAGCTGTAAAATCCAAGATGGAAAGGGCCCTGGAGAAACTGCCCCTCACCATGAAGTTCGTGCAGAACAACATCATTACGGGCTCAAAGATTGAGTCCAAGGTTAAACTTATAACCGACACCAGCATCGGAATGTGGGCAAAGATGCAGGCCTTGGTAAAATTGATGCACATCCAGCAACAAGCTGGAGATCAATTAGCAATCAACGTTGGAGGTTCCAGAATCCTTCGGGCAGCTTGCTTTCCATGCTCCGTGCAGTCTCCGAAGCTTATCCTGATGCTAGCGACCAACTACAACTCCTTTGTTGGGGCTGTTATGCTTGCAGCTACAGAACCCACAAGATACCCCACTCCTCTGGTGTCCCTCAACCCAGACACATTCCGGGCGGGATTAGGAATCCCATAATTCGACAGAGCCACAGTAGTTACAAGGACTGACGCCTTAGACCAGTTTACACAAATGGAGGATGCTGCCCGGGTGTACATGAATACCCACTGGCTTAAGGCCCCAAAAAGGGACCCAAAGAGGATGAAGATAGAAATCCCCCACTCTGAATTCAAGGAGAGCATCCAGATGGGGATAATAGCATTGGCCTGGGTATTTGGGCAGCCCTCCGCCCAGGAGTTTGCCAAATGGATGTACTATTTCCTCCTTGGCATCTCCACCAAGGGAGAATTCTTTGACTGGGCCACAATAATCTCTAATCACATCGACTCCCAGTTCCTTTAGCTAGATAGGAAGAAGAAGTTCTATATGTCCTCTTATGTCTTTTGGGCCCTATCACAGCAGAGGCCCCACTCCAACGGCCTACTTACAGATGGCGTGCTCGGGATTGGCCCAGAACAAAAAGCATCGTGGGACCATTTCCCACAGGTTCAATGGGAGGCCAGCTTCCCCAGCTTCTACCGGGTAAATGAATCATTCGTTTACTACCATCTGCTTACCCCCACCCAGGATGCCGGATACCGCCTGTCCTCGAAGGCAATGAACTTGGTCCAAAATTATGGACATTATTATATTCAGTTCTAATAACACATATACATAAGGGTCGGTGGCTTCTCTGGGAAACCCTACTTGTTTCCCAAACACTGTGGGGACAAGATTGTGCTCTTGGAATACTGCAGGCAATTGATGGAGGTGCATACCCTCTTCACCCTCAAAAAGATACCCAACATTCCATTCCCAATCACCTGTGGGAATTACACCTGTAGTCTGACCACCGTGAAGGAGGCAGACAATGAGATAAAAAGTTATAACTTGCAGGAATTCTACCTGGCACGGAAGAACTTTGATCCGCATGGGAAAATAGCAACGCCACTGCCCCGGGCTTCAGAGCCCCATCATATACATATGGAGGACTTCTGGGCAGATTGCCAAGATGATGTGGAGGTGTGAAGCTAGCACTATGTCAGGATGATGGCCGGAATGATGCAACTGTTGAGACTCCGGAGGTTCCTGGATGATTTCTCAGACACCGCCCCCACCATCAACCCCCAATACAAGGCCAAGGGGATCGATAAAATGGCTCTGCCAGCAATGGATTGGGCCGCCCAAGAGGGGCCCATGATTGAAGACTTCACTAGGGAGGTGGTCGAGCGAATTCACGCCTATTTCAAGAGGGTGTGCCCCGGGAGTATTCATCAAGCTCCCTGACCGGTGCCAAAATTAACACCACAGCCGGGACCCAAATTGACCCCAGGGGCCGGGACTTCTTCGCAGGGCACAAATAAGGGAAAAGGGATAGACACGACCCCTCCCATGCAAGAAGTCCCTATATAGGAGCAGAGAAAACAATCCGTGGTGGCTTCCCAGCAAATGAGGGAGCAGTTAATAACGAGGCTGGCCACTCCCCCGCTCATGGCTGAACTAATTCGTCCCTCTTCCTCCCCTTCACTGGCAGCCCTAATGGTGAAGGCAACGGGGGTGGATCCCATGGAAGCGGAAGCAATAGCCGATGCGGGGCCACTTTTGATTACCCACAGAAGGAAGAGGCTTAATAAGGAGCCTAAGGCAGAGCCGGGGTTAGGTACGTCCCAACCCCAACAAGTTCAGGTCCTTTCTTCCAGTTCCCTGGAACTGGAGAAAGAAGCAGAACCCGCAGAGGTCCCAGCCAGTCCCCCTCTGGAAGAGGAGTTTGATGTATTTGCGACCCATGAATTTGGAAATTTGCAAGGGGACAATACACAAGTGGAGATAGAAGTCCCAGAGATAGAACAAGAGGCTGCAGACCAAGGAGACTTGGAACAAGAGCCTGCACAGGAAGAGGAGCAGGAGGTAGAAGAAAAAGAGCCAGAACCAGAGATCATCTCTAGGGCTCAAGAGATGCAAGGTCCAGGAGTTGACCAACTAAAGCAAGGTGAACAAATGGCATCCGCTGGGGGAACCGGACCTTCAGGAATAACCGTAACCCCAGCTGCCACATTCCAAGGGCCACTCCCGGGAGCAACCTTCAGGAAGGTTATCACAGCGGCCCAAACTCTGAATCTCAGCCTGATACCTCCCCTACTGCTGACAGAGGAAGAAACCCTAGCAGAAGAAGAAGAAAAACTTGAAGAAGAAATCCCTGAAGAAGCCTACCAAGGTCCAGACCCAGAAATAGACATACAGGACAAGGCTGAGGTGATGGAGATCAAAGAGAATGTTGCTACAAAAGAATTTGAGGTAGGGAGGACGGATGAGGTCCATGCCATCGAGGAGTCGCAGCCACAAAACACCGGGGAAGAATCAAGGGAACAAATTCTGGAAGGAAGGCCACCCCTCCCCCCTTAGTGGTTGGTAGAGAGCAGGAAAAGAAAGGCTCAGTCTGCTCCTGTGATTCCTCTCTCCTTAGCAGAAATGATGGCCCAAGCCCAAGCCCTGCCAAAGGCCAAGAAATCCTGGATAGTTCATACTCTGCGAACTGGGCCAGGCGGAGAAACAGTTGCCGTTGTGGCAACACCTCCCCCAGAAGCTGATGAAGCAACTGCGAACCCCACAGATTACAGTGTTGTAGAGGTGTCCCTGGGAAAAAGGGGAAAGCAAGGTGAGGTAGACTTGCTAAAGGAGGCAGCAAGGGCAGTGGAGGCCCGATATGAGAAAGAGGCCCAGAGGCTCAAAGCTTAGAAGGAAAATAATGCAAACCTTATGGGATTGCTTACTAAGCTGGCCTAACCCATCAATGTCGCTCCTCCGAAAGCGTCCACATCAGAAGAATTATCGCAGAGTGACATAGATTCCCTGTGAATAATGAAAAAGAAGGCCCAAGTAGTGGACGAATGGGTCGCCCTACAGATAGGAAACACCTGGCGTTTCTTGGTTTCCACCCTCCTGGATCTATACATGGCCTGACAAGTCATTCATCAGGCGGAAGCGCTTATTGAGCAGTGGGAGAGTGACGCCAAAAATTACCAAGCGTGGAAGGTGGAGCTCGAAGAGCTCCTTACCTTGGGAGAAGACATAATTTATGAATCTAGAATTCTGGGTGAGGAATCATTTGATTTTGTAAGAACTCAGCACTCCAGACTTGACCTCACATTGGAGGTAACCAAGCAACTGGTAGAGTCCTTGCAAGAGAAGGTAAACACTATAAAATATTCTTCTAATTTATATAAGTCTTTTGTAATAAATGCTTCCGGGGCTGATCCCCTTAGTACAGATACATATACCCCCGAAGATTCAATTTTGGAGAGTTTTGATGAGATGATGAATTCCCGATATCAATCCCCGGAGGGGATAGATGGGGCCCAAATGGCAAGATTAACCCGCATGATACTTAGTGGCCATGACGCGGTGAAGATGGCAGATGAATTTAAAGAAAATGTTCTGGACCTGGGGGAACAAGTTGAAGCAGCCAAGCACAGAAGGGCCAGCCTAAAAGAGATAGATGAGGATGGCATTTCCTGCCTCCTCTAGGCCTTCAATGATAATAAGCAACCTTGAGCTTTCTCCAGAGGCTGGGGAGAACTCAAGTGTTGGGCATTCTTTATTCTTTGGGGACGTAACTTCCCGGATCCCAGAGTCCCGGATCCAAAATTTTGTATTCTTTAAAAGTGATTCGAGTCCCGATTCCTGAGGCTGACCGATCACTTTCAAAAGTTGTTAATAAAGACTGTCAGAAGGTAGTTGGCCACATCAAGGAGCGTCGGCTTGGTAGTTGGTTTTTTGACAAGGTGGTCTTCTCAAGGCGCCGCTCAGAGGTACATCTAGCACATTGGCACTAATACATTTGGGGTGAAATTGCGACAGCAATTTGCAACGGGGGGCGGATGTTAAGTGTTTTTGGCATTTTTTTTTCAATTATAACCCGACAACATCGCAATTGCGACGTTAACGGGATATAAGGCAAAAAAAAAAGAGAAAACATTGTCATTGTTCAATAGCACCGAGAGGGGTTTTTGCATCTCTGCGGCAAAACAAAATTTTCATTGATAGCTACTGAATGCATTGGAATCCAAACGGCTGAGAGAGGTATGATTTTAAACTTCACTTTTTCGTGATCTCCGCAAGCTTGAGAATGATTTGTGGGAATAGTTGTCAACCTGCCCTCCAGACAGCTGTGTTCCTCTGTCTCCACACTTGGTCTCATACCCATCATTCAAGTTCCTGCAACATATTTACAAGGAACCTCCTTGATACGGAAACAAGTGCCCTGGGGTCACGAAACACATTTCCATGAAACAAAGATATTTATTTCTAATTTAGGAAGCGCCAACCATGAGGACAGTCATACATGATTCTTTGGGAATTTGAAGTCTGATTTGTGTTTCCAATGTCTGATCTACATTACATCTACAGAGAGGAGGGGGGTTAAAATAGTTTGTTTGGTCATTGTAAGCTCCTACCACAGTCATATAGCCCTTAAACTAGTCCATGAAAGATGAAAATTGTAATTTCAGATATAATTTTGGTTTTAGAGAAATCTCCAACTTGTATATCATTGCAAAAAATAATACATTCACACACTGTGGGTTTTCAAATTTATGTTTGAATCTGATCTGAGCATTTAAAGTGACCTAGTATTTGTACCAACCATTAAATTTATCAAAATTT
>MU224330.1:1832330-1847305 GCA_018584345.1 Thuja plicata | reverse complement strand
TGCAGACAGAGAAGTAAAGTTGGATTATGTGAGCACTAAAGAACAATTAGTAGATATTTTTACAAAGCCATTATCAAAAGATACTTTTGAGTATCTCAGGGAGAAGTTGGGATTAATTCCCTTTCCTCAGTCTAATTAGAACTTGTAGCAATAAAATCAATCCTTGGTGACTGATGAATGGTTGACTACTCTACTTCTAGAGTAGTACCTGTGCTTAATGGTGTTTAACACCCTTTGTCATTGATGTTAAAGGGGGAGTATTAGTAAGAGGGAGCATATACTATGGGGGAGTATACAGAGAAACAACAGTGAAGAGGAACTTTTGATGAGGATATTGAGAAGATTGTAAAAAGAAGGAAGACACTTTGAGTTGATGATATCATATGTTTCCATCAATGTCAAAGGGGGAGATTGTTGGAGATTTGCTTCTGTGCAAATAGTTGATTGTATGTTTTTCATTGATGACAACATATAATATATAGTAGTGTTCTATATGCAATTATCAGTATAGATGTTCTGGAGCTATGTGTGTTCATTTCCATGGTGTATACATGTTCTATATGCTATGTGCATTCATGTCGAGTCAGATATGAAGTTTCAGTTGAGTTATGTTAATCAGTTATGATAGTTATAGAGATTGAAGACTATCTGTGAAGAGACGATGTAATTACATTATTTCTTGATCTGCTCCTATCTTTGGGATATGCATGTTTATATTCATTTTTATCTATGAGCTAAAGATAATTATCTAAAGGTGTCAAACATGTTCTATTAGAATCTTAAAGTTGGAGTTAATTTGGTGGAGCCAACTTTGTGAAGCGTTGCATCTATTTAGTATGAGTTGTTTGTTTCTAATCAGGTTACATGGATGATGTGGCTCCCTAAAGAAGTATTGAAGGGACTCCTAGAGCCGACGAAGATCACATCCTTTGGAGAAGATACATATATTATTTCATTTGATGAACGCCAAGTGTGAATGAGAAGAATAAAGATAGAAGAAGTATAGGATAAAATGTCTATTGTTTTGGGACAGTAGAGACATTTCATTCATCAAGAAAATATCTATGTGAAGAAGAAGTAGAAGTATACAAAACACTAAAACTGATCAAGATAGCAGGTCTACTCTAACAGTTCATCTATCATAAATAGTGTATATCTATTCTACTGAAGGTTGTAGCCTTCATCATTTAAGCAGTGAGCTTTTGGACAATGATTCCTCACCCCTAACAGGGTTACTTGTAAAAGACTCCTAATAGGGTCTAAACTTTAACCAGGTATTTGTACTTATTGCATTATAAAGAACAACTCCTAACAGGGTTGCAAAATCTCCTATCAGGGATAATTATACTGAAGTACAGTTCTTTGTGGGTGCTAATTCCCACCGAGGTTTTTACCTATTTGGTTTCTTCGTAACCAAATTTTTTTTGTTCTCTATTATGTTATCTGAATGTGCATTTACTTTATGTTAATTATATCCAATCAAAGAAAAGAATATAATTAGCTGATAACTGATTCACCCCCCCCCCCCAACCCCCTCGTAGTTATCCTTTAGGACTATTCTAACAGGNATAATTAGCTGATAACTGATTCCCCCCCCCCCCCCAACCCCCTCGTAGTTATCCTTTAGGACTATTCTAACAGGAGAGACAGATTTGTTCCCATTACCATCAAAATTATCAATAGATAAAGCATTCGAATCAACTAAGTCTTGAACCTTATGTTTTAGAGAATAACACTTCTCAGTGTCATGGCCATTATGACAATGGTATTGACAAAAGGATTTGGGATCAAAGGATTTGGATGCCACCTTAGTAGGAAGAAGAGGTCGAATAGGAGGAAAATTAATCATATTAGCATTCAACAACTTACTCATAATAGAATGTAAATATTTAGAAAGAGGAGTAAACATACAATTTAGACGAGAAGCAGTCGATGGAGAAGTGGCATTGTTGGATGCAACAACAACTTGATCAACAACTACATTTGCTTGCTTATTTATCTTGACATAGTTGTTAGGTTTCTGAAACTTGTTGGGATTAGGAGCAACATCACTCTTATCAACTAGAATAGGAGCCATTGGAGTGTTTCTCTCAAATTGACTCACTTGTAATTGATAATGATGAAGCACTACACAAAGTTGTTTAAAAGAGGTAAATTCAGTAAGCAAAATCTTATCTCTAATATCCTTTTGCAAATTTGAAATAAACATATCCTGAATATAAATATCAGGAACATGATAATAAATTTGAGCATAAAAATAATTAAATCTACCAATAAATTCAGCCAATTTTTCTTTAGTATTTTGTTTTTACAATGCATCAAATCAGTTAAGGTTCTTGTAGACCTATGTTATTTTGGAACTATTGGATAAAGGTATTAGAAAGTTTTGGAAAAGAATCAATAGAATAAGGAGGCAAGGAACAATACCATTGCAAGGCCTTATCATGAAAAGTTCTAGCAAACAACTTGGCTAAAATCCTATGGTCATGAGCATAGTCACTATAAAGGATTTGAAATGTTTTAACATGAGTGACAGGGTCTCCCTTACCATTGTAATTCTCAAGACAATGCATATCGAATTGCTGAGGGACGGGAGCATGAATAATGTCTAGGTATAAATGACTACCCATGTTACATGTAGGAATACTAAACCTGGATTGAGTTAAGGATGCAAGTTGTTGTTGTAAAGAGGACACAATTTCATCCAGACTAATGATTGTGGAATCACTAGAAGAAATAGGAGGCATAAAAACATTAGGAACACTAGGAAAAGTGTAGGAAGCAATAGGAATGGAAGACACAACTGGTGGAACACTTGGAACCATAGTGGGAAGAGGGTTGGAATAGGTAAAAGGAACACTATGGTAAGAAGGTTGTGAGGTAGGTTGAGGCACCAGTAGAACACTTACAAGAAGAGATGGAAATGGAAGATTTGAAGCTAGAGGATTGGAATATGGAAGAGATGTAGTCACTAAATGAGGAGTGTAAGTAGGAATGCTAGGTAAAGGAATGGAAGAATTTTCCACACTAGTGACACGAAAAGTGAGTCCTAGATCTTGAGCTTCTTGAACTAAAGGTTTGACATTTAAATGCACAAGATGAGTGATACCATGCAAGAGATTACCACCTTGATTAATACCATGGAGGACTTTCTTAAGGGCCTCTATAGCTTGAATAGAATCTTGATTATGGTTTTCTTGAATAAGCCAATTGCAAATTTTATCAAGTTCAGTTGAAAGTTTTTGGACTTATTCAGGAGGAACTCTTAAAGCATCATCCTCATCATGAGATGAGTCAGAAGAGTTATGCTCTATAGAATGATTGTAATTATGAGTGATCAAATTTTTATCTAGGATCCTAAGGAAAGGACAGGAATACTCGGGATCAAAGGAGTCCATAAGTCTGTGACTTCTTCTAACCAGGTTATTATAAGTAGGACTAGAGGTAGTAAATATCATACACCAATGCAATGCAAATGAACTAAATTAGGAAAACATAAGGCATGAACAAATAAATATTTTTTAATTTTTGCTTTATATGATTTTTTTTTAAATTTTGAAATGTAAATGCAAGATCATAAAAGAAGGCTAATCTAATATGCATGCAAGATCTAACATGAAATCTAAATCTAACCCCACAAAAGAAAGATTTGTCGTAAGCGGGTTCACCAAAATTTATAGACGTAATATTTAGGATGAAATGGGTACAAGAGACTTGCACATCTAAATAATATCCTTTACATATGAAAAGTTGGGGAGGGTAAGATTCTCCTCTTAACCCTAAATTCACAAAGGAAAGATCCAAATTGATTAACCACAAGAAAATGGTCAATGCACAAATGATTTAATCGATTAGAAATAACAAGAAAGAGGAAAAACCTTACATTCCATTTTGGAGGAGAGTGTGTAAAAGCTCTGAAAAGATTAAAATCTTAATTTAAATGAATTGAAGACAAATACTAACCTCAAAGTATAGTAGATCTAGAAATTGTTGTTTTCTGGTGTCTGTACTGAGTTTCTAGAAATTCTACAACCTGCCCTGTCCTAGAAACATAAAGACAGAGAAAACCTAGAAATCATTTTCTTTTCTGAGAAAGTTTGACCTTGACCCAAATATGGGGGCACAATTGTACCACTTTATTTTGAACTTGACCTGCAATGCTCCGATGGAAAATATGTTCATGGACCCTGAAAGTTTTCCAAAAAGGGTATCTAAATTTTCTCTATAATTCATTGTTTTATACCTGTACCTACACTAAAAAGGGTTTTTTTGTTGTTTGGATGGGGGGTTTGCCCGTGTCAAACCCCAATTTTGGAATTAACCTTAAAATAGAATTGCAATTGCAGTAATAAACAAAGTAAATAGAACAATTCACCTTGCTTATGTTGAAACCCTTGTGGAGGATTTGAATCCTTGAATCCACACGTATGGATGCTCCAAAGGGATGTAGAATTTTAGAATGTAGGATGTCTCAAATCAATTATCTTTAGATTTTCAACACCAATCTTGAATGGATCTTGGGATAGGAAGAAGCTTGAATAGATATAGATGGATAAATATTCAACAAGAGGGCTCCATAGAGCTTGAATCCTTCAATGGATACTAATGGATCTCCTTGATGAATTGAATCTTGAATTCTTGAATGCTTGAATGCTCAAAATTAGAAGATCATTTCCATAGATTATGTGTAGATCATCGAAAATGAGAGGAGAAGGCTTCCTTATATACTAGTATTGGGCACAAACTTCTAGAGAGGCCGACGTATGAGAAATAAATTCTAATTAGGCTCATACCTCTAGAAATGGAACTAT
The DNA here is from genome assembly GCA_018584345.1 of Thuja plicata. Classification (NCBI taxonomy): domain Eukaryota; kingdom Viridiplantae; phylum Streptophyta; class Pinopsida; order Cupressales; family Cupressaceae; genus Thuja; species Thuja plicata. The sequence continues at coordinate 1,842,494 of MU224330.1, read as the reverse complement.
ATTAAATATTTTTTTAAGAGTTTCCACTTCAGAGCCCGAAATAGCCGACCCGACAGTGGGAAATAATTCTTTCCAAACCCTAACATCCAAAAATCTTTGAAATTTGAAATTTAGACCCTAGGTCAGGGTCAAGGTCAACCTTGACCTAGAAGGTCGACCTTGACCCTGAGGTCAAGAACCTCAAAATCTTAGAGTAGGATACCAAAAATAGGTAGGAGAGAAGTGGAAAATAGGGTAGGACAAGGGAAAAACTAGATCCAAGTCAAAGACCCATTCATGGCATTTGACATGACCCCAAACCACTTACTTGGAGGGCTAAACCTATCCTAAATGGAATTTCTTCCACTTTCTGACGATACATTTAGCGCCCACTTTAGCAAGAGTATGGACTCGATGCAAACTCTTGGTAAAGGAGATCACAACGAAAAGATAATCTTATTGAAATCAAAAGGACAAAGAAATCCTCAAGCCCCCAAGGGCTCAAGTCTTTGTAAACCCCAAGATTACAATAATAAAGACATCGCCAGTCAAATAAAAAGAGAGAGAGAGGGTGTGATTACCTCGCCCAATGAGAACATATGTCCCATTGTGAAACACACAAGGAAATAGTGCAACTGAAAAGATGGAGTTGAACCACCTAGTGAATGTGGCTACTCACTAGTCAACCCATCAAGGATTCACCCTCAGGAATTGTAGACACCCTAAAATGGATAGGCTTGTGACTTTACATTAAAAACACTAATTTCCATCTATTAATTTATGGATTTTTTAATTGTTAATTAATCAATTATTTTCCTCTAAATTCATTCCCCAAATCGTCTAATCAAATTTCCAAAATTAATTAAATAATTAATTTTATTTAATTAATTAACCTTAATTGATTAATTACCAATAATTAATTAATTAAATTAAATTTCCTATAGTTTAAATTGAAATATGTAAACTTACTAATTAAATTCTTCCAATTAAATTAATTTAATTTCATTCAATAAAGCAATTCTAAATCAAAAAGAATTCAATTATCTCACATGTTGAAAACTTTAATTACATAAATGAATTAAATATTTATTTATTTTCAAAGAGATAATCCTTAATCAGGTAACATGGGTTACTCCACCCATCTCTCCAATTCACATGGGTAAATCCACCCACCTTTTTAGTTCTAAAAGGCAACTCACAATTAGACCTTCAGTCAACCAAACTCTATCTCCTCTCTCCCGGTTGAAGAGGTGGAGTTTACTGATGGCTTCTCCAATTCCCTTTAATCTCAACCATTCATATTCCTATCTCTGGGATTGATCTCAACCGTTCATATTATCCTCAATTCCTATATAATAAACCCTTCATACCCATTTGAAGGATCGAGGATTTCAATCTCGCATGCACCATTACTCCGTCAGATTGGTTCTAGCATTCAAAGCCATCTTGTGATCACCCATTTCAATTAGAAAATTCTTGACACTTCTCAAGTCATAGACGCTGCCCACACCAATACTGAGCATCAAAAATAGAATTTTAGAAGGAGTAGAGAGAGACAATACAAGCTTCAAGCACTTTGGGGTTTGCATTCATTTGATTTCCTTTCTTTGCTTGTAAATTTTATTGGTTAGGTTTTAAGTATTCATTTTAGTAGTTTTGTGTATTTGATTTCTATCATTGTAAACCAGTGCTACTAACCCTTGTCATTGGAAAGCTTGGGAACCGTGAATCACACAAGAGGCGTACATTTTGGATATATCATTTGATAGGAATGGAAAATATTTCTCTTGTGACTCTTCAGGGGATGAAGAACTAGTGGGAAACATAGAGGCTTCTTGTGGGACAACTTCTTCATAGGAGATAGATGTTTCAACAATGTTATTGTTTTGGAAAGGACCCTTGCTAGACATGGGTAGATGATTTTTATCTTTCTTAACAATAGAATGATGTTTATGAACCAGTTTTGAATTAAACTCTTGAAAGGTTTAGATTGGTCTCCCAAGGATGACATATTTTCAATTGTGTTTATTTGGGAAGTCATCAGTGGTGGATTTGAGAAAATAAGAGGACATTCATTGACTTGTGATGTAATCTGAGATATATAGTCAATAGGGTAGGGATATAAGTCCTCTACAATGTAAGACTTTGGTTGACTTTGACTTTGAAGATCCTCTAGCTAATTTTGCAATTCTTGCACTTGTTGCATGAGGATATTAGTTTGCCATTGTTCATGTATCAACTCGGGGAAACTGTATGAGTAGACAAGAGGGTTGTTGTCATCACAGTAGTTGGGTTCTTTTCCTTCTTTGTATGGGGGAAATTGGTTGATATAGGACTCATCAGGCTATGTCCCTTGAGTAGGAACACAGGACCTCATCTTTGGGACTTGATATTGATTTCCCAATGCATGATTATGATATGGGGGTATGTGAGTGGCCCAAAGTTGTTTCTGATGTGTTTTTTGTTGGGGTTGGGATTGTTGTTGTTGCTAAAGCTGGGATTGTTGTTACTGGGGTTGGGGTTGTTGCTGGATGAGAAACGGCGTAACCTTGGGTGGGCATTGACTAAACGTCAAACCTAAAGAGATGGATCCCTGTGGGAATGATATGTTCACCCCAAGGCTAGTAGGGATTGACTGCAGTAATGGCATGGTTGCAAAAAGGTTGTTTCTTGTTGGTGGGATGGAAGGCATATCATGAGAGCTTGATTGGCCAGGCCGTAAGGCCGAGGGTAGAGGTATACTAGTGACCATGGGTGCACTTAGTTGGGAGCATGTCATGATTTGCGTGAAAGATGTGCTTGCTTGGTTTGTGTAGTTGGTTTGATTGGGTATCATCTATGCCAATGTTAATGTTTTCAAGGATGGGAAGATTTGAGAAACCACAGGTGGTGTTTGAGAGGGCTAAGTAGTTTTTTGACCTGTGAGAGGGTTTTTGGGCCATATGGTCGACACACTGAATCCAACAGGGAGTTTGACTCCCTTCTTTATTAGCATGGCTAAAAAACATTTGGGGTTCCTCTCTACAAAAGTGTCAACCACTTGTACAAAATAGGCATCTTTCTCTATATCTTCAAGCTCCTCTTTTGTGACATTTTTGAACAAAGATGCCCCATGGGGATTCTCAATGAATAGAGCAGAACTGGTATTTGTGAAAGGATCATCCTCTCACACTATTTCCCAAGCGGGGAATTTGTTGATATATGACTTATCAGGTTGTTTCCTAGCCTTCAACCTTGTGTAAGACCCTCCATGAGGTGTTTTAGACATAGTGTGGTCCATATTTTGTGACTAAAACAAGTGATATAAAGCAAACAAAAAAGGATAACCTTTCTAGGAAAGTCCAAGTTATGTTTGGACAAAGGTAGTTCTAAGGACAGATGTTGATTTATCTTGATCTCAAAGTTTTTGATGATGTAAGAATAATATTTGTCAACCTTTTCCTGGGACAAAGTCACTGATAGAGATAATGATGATGTTTGAGATGATGAGATCAAGATATTTTGAGTCTGAACTTTCAAACTAACAATGTTTTAGACAATAATCATGCTTTCAAAGAAGGGATGATCTTTAATGTTTAGAGATTCACACAATGTTCTTCACATTTTTCTAGGATAGACACTGGTCTTTGACACAAAATGGAGAGTATTTTCAAGGTTTTAGGTCAAAACAGGTGTAAAATGTCTCTGGTCAAATTGCAGCAAAACTCCACTGGTTGTGGTAAAGTGACTCAAAAATAGGCCTCACTGTCTGACAATTTTGATTTTCTGGAACAGGGCTTCTATTTTGAAAGACAATTGATGTTGACAACCCTAGACTTTAACACTTTTGACTCATTTTGATAGTTTGGATGCTTATTTTGCGTATTGGAAACTGATCAAAGAACAAGCATAATAGACAATGTGTTTTGAAGAATGAAGACTGGCATGTGTATGTTCTACAACTTTTTCAAGTTGCAATGTTATCACGTGGTCTCAACAATGAACAGTCAGATTAATCTAAGTCAATGGCTTCAAATACAATATTATAGGCCCAACGCTTGAATGTTTGTTAGCTCACACAACAATTGTCACACTACTAGGACATGAAGGTCCACGGCGTAGGGGCCCGTGTTTTTGTCGTTGCCATGTATTGTTGCCACGGAGTGGAGATATCTTTCACTACACAAATACCTTGGAACACATATGTTGGGAATCTTGGGGGGACATTCTGCAACCCCTTTCACTATAATAAGGTATTTTTTTAGAGGTAGATCGGGTTGGCCTCTAATTAACAAGGTTGTAGTAAGGGTATGTGGTGTCTATCCAATCAGTTTGTACATGTGTGACTCACTTAAGAGCCTAGTTGACCACACTAGCTCCTTAGGGATATTCACTCGATCCAGACTATCATCAACACACCTCGCCCGAGCTTAGCTAAATAAGACAGAACTTTGGTTCATGTCTTGTTTATATGTCGATCGAAAGGATTACCGGTTTAAGGTCATTCTCTGAGGCGCATTCCCCAGACAGACCTTTCTAAAAAAGTATAAAGGTTTTTAATCTAACAGATTGTGCAAGTCCACTAAAAAATCAAGACACAAGGTAAATTGTTTAAGCTCTAAAAGTTTGAAATGTGAAGTACTAAGCTACACCACCATACAAGCACAAGTGTTCAGTTTTAATCCCAAAAAGTAGGTGTTGATTGCTTGTTTAATTTTAGTGCACCAAATTGAGAGATTATTTTCCTTTCTTCAATTTTAAATCTCCACATCAATTTTAAGCACCAAATTCTAAAATGTGAGATGTGAGATGTGTGACAAACACTATTCTTTTTAAACCCAAATCGACAAGTGAATGAATTTTATGTTGTATTGTTATCTTGTCTCCTTGATTCGAACCTGTCAAACAAAGTGTTTAATATCTCAAGAAATGAAATCTTTTCAATCCAAGATAGCAGAATATCTGGAAACTCTGGGATTATTGAGATTGGTGAAATTAATGGTGACTTTTTACTTACTTGCAAATCTCTTGATTGAATCAATGTACCTTGTGTATGCTTCACTTTGATCTTCAGCTGCAATTGCGAGAATAGCCCTTTATTGCGATCGATAGTTGGTGATTCTCCTTATTACAGCTCTTAATGATCTAGCACCTGGTATACAACTGATTATCCTTTTTTCCTTTAGTCATTTGCTCAATCCTGCACAGAAATCAAGAAAGAACAATAAAAAGAAAACTTTTCAAAGATATTTCTTTTTTTGAAAATATTTCTCAGAAAAAATTAAAAAATAGAGAATAAAGTCCCTGTATAATTTCAAGAACTTTCCAAAAATGTAACTTTTTTATAACAAATGTTGATTTGTGTCCATAATGTTTTTTTATGAAATATCATAAAAAAATTATAAAAAATATAAAAAAATTAGAAAAATCTACATTTTGGACTATAGCTTTCTTACATGAAAATATACCTGCAAAAACAATTTTAGATCATTATTCCTTAATTTGTGCCCTACGGACCCATTTTATCAGAAAAAACAAGTTTTAAAAGATCTGGAATTTTTGCAAAATAATTTCTTAGAAATTAAAATCACAGAGAATAAACCACCTCTATAATTTTAATACCTTTCTAAAAATGTAATTTTCTTGAAAAGAAACTCTGATTTGTGCCCATAAATGATTTTTATGATAGAAAAATTATAAAAAAAATAAAAAACTCAAAAAAATCTGAATTTTTGTTTGGAGCCACCTTAGATCAGCGTCAACCTGCAAAAACAATTTCATAAAAATATTCCATGCGGTTTGAAAGATATGACCGAATTTCATGCGGGTTGTAAGTTCACATTGGGTTCACCAAAATGTACGCCTCTTTCGTGATTCGTGGTTCCCAAGCTTTCCAATGGCGAGGGTTAGTAGCATCGGTTTGAAATGATAGAATAAAATACACAAAACTACTAATACAAATACTTAAACATAATCAATAAAATGTACAAGCAAAGAAAGAAAAATTAATGAATGCAAACCCCAAAGTGCTTGAAGCTTTTATTGTCTCTCTCTACTCCTTCCGAAATGTTGTTTTTGATGCTCAGTATTGGCGTGGGTAGCCTTTATGGCTTGACAAGTGTCAAGAATTTGATAATTGAGATGTGTGTGTGAATGCAAGATGGCTTGAATGCTAGAACCAATCTGATGGAGTAATGGCACATGAGAGCTTGAAATCCTGGATCCTTCAAATGGTTATCAAGGGTTTATTACATAGGAATTGAGGATGATATGAATGGTTGAGATCAATCCCAGAGATAGGGAGATGAACAGTTGAGATCAATCCCAGAGATAGGGAGATGAATGGTTGACATTTAAGGGAACTGGACAAGCCATCAGTAAACTCCACCTCTTCAACTGGGAGAGAGGAGATAGAGTTTGGTTAACTGAAGAGCTAATTGTGAGTTACCTTTTAGAACTGAAGAGGTGGATGGAGTTACCTAGGTGAACTGGAGAGATGGGTGGAGTTACCCATATGAACTAGAGAGATGGGTGGAGTAACCCATGTGATATGATTAAAGATTATCTCTTTGAAAATAAATAAATATTTAATTCATTTATGTAATTAAAGTTTTCAACATGTGAGATAATTGAATTCTTTTTTATTTTAAATTGCTTTATTGAATGAAATTAAATTAACTTAATTGAAATAAAATTAATTGGAAGAATTTAATTAGTAAGTTTAAATATTTCAATTTAAACTATAGGAAATTGAATTTAATTAATTAATTAATGGTAATTAATCAATTAAGGTTAATTAATTAATTTATTAAATAATTAAAATTAATTATTTAATTAATTTTGGGAATTTGATTAGATGATTTGGGGAATAAATTTACTTCTAAATAGATGATTAATTAATGATTAAAAAACCATTAATTAATAGATGAGAATTAGGGTTTTTAATGTCAAGTTGCAAGTTTGTCCATTTTAGGGTGTCTACATGGACATTATGGCAACAACAACAAAAAATCAAAAAAGTAAAGAGAAACAAAATTGCTCTCTCAGTGAAAACCTGGAAAATTGGTGTTGTTGAGTAGGTACCCTGGTGAACACCTGGCAAACAGGCGTCGAGTGTTCAAATCTAGCTTCACCATCAATGAACTTAAAGATCAAAAGCTTGAGCACATTTCAAATGCAAGACTAACTACCCAAGCTATATCCAAAAGTACAATCCCCTCTGAGCACCAACACTTATCCATGGTTAGTACTGGTCCACCAAACTAGGGAGTGATTCTAAATGTCCTGAAAAAAATCCCTATAAAAATCAGAAAACTCATCAAAATCCTAAAAAGATCAAAATATCCTGAAAAAATCAATCTTCATAAAAAATAATCAAAAAAATTTCAAAATCCCAAGAAATAAAACCGACTCGGTTATCAAGAGACCAAAGGGTGATCAAGCCCAGTCAATTAATGTCACAACCATGAGCTTTGCGAATCAGCATTGGGCCCATATAACACAGCTTTATCAATCTATCAAATCTATTAATCTATCAAATTTCTCAATCATGAGCTTTGCGAATTAGCATTGGGCCCATCTGACACAGCTTGATAAGCCACCAAAAATGATCAAAATCAATCAATCAATCATATCAATCATCTTATACAGTGATGGATACGCTCAAAACTAGATAGGTCAGTCTTATATGAGTCATTTTTTACTGAAACCAGACACAATCAAGATAATCAAGGCATTCAAGCCTATCAAGAGAGTCGAGCCAATCAAGAGAATCAAACTGAATCAAGGAACAATAAAAAAATATTGACTGGGTCAGTCAGTCAATTAGATGTCAGTCTATATTTCATGGTTATGTTCTTACGATACTCTAGGATCCACCAAGTGAGGAGAGTAGCTATGATGGATCATGACTTATTTTCTTTTATTGTTGTCTGTTGAATGTTCACTTCAATTTTGTGGCCATGAGTATTTAGGATAAATGCGGTAGGCACTGTCACTTATCTGGCAGCCACACAGTTCCACAATCTGAGCTTAACCCTAGGAAATAATTGGACATTCCTTCTCTGTTATATGCTTTTTTATTTACCAATAGAATCATAGTAGTATCCAGATGGACTATGGGTGCATTGGATTTCTATCTTGGTTTTTATGGGCTTTCTTCTTAAAATCAAGAGTTCACAGTGTTATCCAGATGGACTATGGGTACATTGGAATTCTATCTTGGTTTTTTGGTCTTTCTTTTCAAAATCAAGAGCTCATAGTGCTATCTAGATGGACTCTGGGTGCATTGGATTTCTATGTTGGTTTTCTTTTTTTCTTTTTTTTAGATTGTTCAGAGGGAAAAGCGATATCCAGATGGTCAATATCTGGGTGCTTTTGGCTCTCTTTCTTTTCAAACAGGGAACATAGTTGAACCCAGATGGTCAATATTTGGGTGCACTAAGTTCTCTTTCTATTAAATCTCTCTACTCCTTCCGGTTATCAAGAGGTCATAGTAGTATCTAGATGGTATGTGATCTGGATGCATTGGACACTCTTCAGAATTTCATAAAAAGATGCAATGATGACAAAAATTGGAAAAGTGGTAGAGACTTGGGTACTCATCCATTCTATAAATTCATATCTATCAATAGTCAACCATCATTTCTATCAATTCATATCCATCAATCCATCCCAGAGAAACAATTCCATTTAACTTTCTTCTAACTAACACATGTATTTACTCAAATATTTTGTGCATAGTAGATTGCATTCATTTATTGCATAAGAAAAATCCAAAACATGTGCATAGTAGATCATATAATTAATGCATCCATCATCAATAACATCATAACTAACATAGGAATGCTTTCATCATCATCATATAGTGGTTCAAATTTTCAACAAATTAATGCTCATCTGACGCATTTTCTATGCTTAATTTGTTAAGGGGGCATATAGTCCACCTGTTGTCACTAGGGAAAGCAAGGGCATGGTTAAAATTAGAGAATCTCTGACACACTACAACAAGTCACATTGCATCAAAGAGGGACAAATGTAGACACCCTAAAATGGATAGACTTGCGACTTTACACTAAAAACACTAATTTTCATCTATTAATTAATGGTGTTTTTAATCGTTAATTAATCATCTATTTTCCTCTAAATTCATTCCCCAAATTGTCTAATCAAATTTCCAAACCTAATAAAATAATTAATTTTATTTAATTAATTAACCTTAATTGATTAATTACCAATAATTAATTAATTAAATTCAATTTCCTATAGTTTAAATTGAAAGATTTAAACTTACTAATTAAATTCTTCCAATTAAATTAATTTAATTTCATTCAATAAAGCAATTCTAAATAAAAAGGAATTCAATTATCTCACATGTTGAAAACTTTAATTACATAAATGAATTAAATATTTATTTATTTTCAAAGAGATAATCCTTAATCAGATCACATGGGTTACTCAACCCATCTCTCTAGTTCACATGGGTAACTCCACCCACCTCTTTAGTTCTAAAAGGCAACTCACAGTTACTTCTTCAGTCAACCAAACTCTATCTCCTCTCTCCCAGTTGAAGAGGTCAAGTTTACTGATGGCTTCTCCAGTTCCCTTTAATCTCAACCATTCATCTCCCTATCTCTGAGATTGATCTCAACCATTCATATTATCCTTAATTCCTATATAATAAACCATTCATACCCATTTGAAGGATCCACGATTTCAAGCTCTCGTGCGCCATTACTCCGTCAGATTTGTTATAGAATTCAAAGCCATCTTGTGATCACCCATTTAAATTAGCAAATTCTTGACACTTATCAAGTCATAGACACTGCCCACACCAATATTGAGCATCAAAAATAGCATTTCGGAAGGAGTAGAGAGAGACAATAGAAGCTTTAAGAACTTTGGGGTTTGCATTCATTTTTTTTCCTTTCTTTTCTTGTACATTTTATTGGTGATGTTTTAGTAGTTTTGTGTATTTTATTTCTATCATTGCAAACCGGTGCTACTAACCCTCGTCGTTGGAAAGCTTGGGAACCATGAATCATGAAAAAGGCAAACAAGAATATTCTATTCAAAAAGATCAAAGCCAAAACTAGAGAGATCCAGTCTTAAGGACACCTTCCAACCTTAAGGGATCAAAACTTTGTAAATTGAAACTGGAGGGATCAAGAGATCCTATAAGGTAAAAATCCATGCTTTAAGGATTAG
>MU224330.1:1821010-1831860 GCA_018584345.1 Thuja plicata | reverse complement strand
TTTGTGTGTGTGTGTGTGTGTGTGTGTGTGTGTGTGTGTGTGTGTGTGTGTGTGTGTGTGTGTGTGTGTGTGTGTGTGTGTGTTGATATTGAAGTGGCCTACAAAAGCCTTCTATACACTAGATCCTCCTATCTCACATTTGTTTGCATGGTTTTTTCCATGGTAGACAATTTATTTTTAATCAACAGATTTGTTCACTTGCTTGTATGGTGAAAATTGATTAATTTATTCTAGCTTGGGTTCATGGTTCCCTCAGAAGGATTGCTTTGTTATGTGTGATGGATAGTTGTTGAGAACATATTCATTTTGCAGTTGGTGTCTTGCACCATCTGTATTGTTAGAAGAAATTAATTCCTTCTCCTCCACATACATAGTCAACAAACTGAACTACAAATAATAAATAATGTTTTTATAACAATTGTTCACATTCGATGATAATAAAGAGAAAATATAGACAACTATTTTTATTAAGTTAAAGATCCTCCCCATGTGTGTTAATAATTAATCATGTTATCCTCCACATCTTCAACTTTTTGTTTAGGCTTCATCCACATATAATTGTGTTAATTAGTTATTTTGTATTTGCACTTGTCTTCCTTGATGTGAGTTTGATACGATCCTCTATAAAGGGAGGCATTGTAAATAGTTTTATCACAGTTAATAATAGATATTTGGTATTTTTTTATGTTTTATAAATCTTAAGCATTATTTTTATTTAGATTTTTCTATTTGATATTTCTCTTTGTCTTCAAAATGGTATTAGATCTAGGATCTTGCAATTTCTAGGAGAGATTATGCTGCTGTGAAGTTTAATTTGCAGAGAAATTGGAGTTGTCCTCAAGCTATCGCTAAAAGGAAAATAATTGTTTGTGTTAGTGAGGGTTGTAGTCTTCAAGTTTGTTGTCATACAAAAAAATTTGTCCTTTAAGAAGTTGAATTTTTAGATATGACAGTAAGTACTAGTGTCTCTCAGCCCCAAATTCCCATTTTCAATGGTAAATATTATAAATTTTGGTCCATTAAGATGAAGATTTTGTTTTGTTCAAAATATATTTGGGATTTGGTAGCAAACTGATTTGCAGAACCACAAAATCAAGTAGCCTTTTAGGTTTTACCACAAGAAGATAAATATCAAATGAAGGAGAATAAGAAGAAGGGTGATAAGGATTTGTTCTTCATTTAACAATCCATATATGATTCAGTGTTTCTACAAAAACAAGGTCCAAACAAGCTTGGGATGCACTTAAAACTGCCTATCAAGGTACACACAAAGTAAATGTAGCTAAGTTATTAACTTTAAGAAGTTGTGAAAATATTATATGCGTGGATCTGAATCTATAGATCATTTTTATAAAGAAGTTATGAATATTGTTAATCAAATGAGATCATATGGGAAAAATATAAATGATCAAGAAGTGGTTGAAAAAATTCTTATAAGTCTACCTAGAAAATTTGATACAATTGTAGTTTCTATTGAATAATCTAAGAGATTACCTTAATTATCTATAGATGAAATTTTTGGATCTTTATTGTCTCATGAATCTAGAATAAGAAGGAATAATAATTCCACTTGAGAGAATGATTTCAGATCTCAGGTATCTTATAGCAGAGGAAGAGGAAGATCAAGTTTTAGAAGAAGAGGAAGAGGCATAGGTGGATAACTAAATACAAATCAAGGAGAAGGACTAGTCAAACTAATCATAGTTCCAATTACAAGGGATGGGGAATAAACCTCTTCCAAAAACTAATACAAAGGTTCGATAAAATTCATGTTCAATGTTATTACTATAAGAAACATAGTCATTTGGAAAATAAATGTAAGAACAAACAAGAAGATATGGATAAGCATAATACAAATTATTCAGATGTATCTAATAATAATTCTAAGTTTATTTATAACTTGTAATGTTTCTCAATAAAGAACTAAAGATATATGGGTTTTAGATAGTGGTTGTATCAAGCACATGACTGGGAATAAAAAATTATTTTCTTATTTGTATGACTCTGTAAAATCTGAAGTAAAATTAGGAAATGATATTGTAGTTTCTATGATGGGAAAAGGTGTTATACATATATATTAAATAAAAATGACAGAAATAGATATATTCAAGATGTTTACTTTGTTCTTGGGTTAAAACATAATCTAATAAGAATTGAACATTTAATTGAAAATGGGTACAAATTTTTCATTAACATAGATGTTTGTACAATTATGGATAAGGTTCCTAGTGGCGGGTTGATTTCAAAGGTGGAGATGACTAGAAATCAAATGTTTCCCCTTCATATTCAAGGAATTCAACAAATAGAGGATGTTAGTTTCAAGGCAGCTCACATAGACCAAATATGGGCATGAAATTTGAGGTATGGTCATCTTAAATTTGATGGCTTAAGTTTACTTCAAAAGAAGAATATGGTAAAAGGGTTACCACCAATTAAGTAGAACACTAGTTCTTGTGAAAGTTTTATTATGAAAAATAAACATAGAGAGAGTTTTCCAGTAGGAAGTTCAAATAGAGTAAGGGAGCCTTTGGAGTTAGTTCACACTAACATATGTGGTCCAATGAATTTCTCGAGTTTTGCAGAGATAATGGGATCAAGAAAAAATTTATGATGAGGTACACACCATAGCAAAATGGTGTAGCAAAAAGGAAAAATAGAACCATAAAGGAGACGTCAAGGAGTGTTTTAAAACCTAATAACCTATCTAATGAATTTTGGGATGAAGCAGTAGCGTGTGCAGTATATATTCTGAATAAGTCCTACAAAAAGTGTGAAAGGTAGAATTTCATAAGAAGCTTGGAATGGTAAGAAAAAATTTACACACATCATCATAGAATATTTAGATTTGGTTCATATGTTTTAGTACCAGAAATTGGATGATAAGAGTGAAAATGTATCGTCATTGGTTATAGTGAGGAATCAAAAGCCTACAAATTATTTAACCCCATTTCAAAGAAAATGATTACTAGAAAGGATGTCATATTCACAGAGGAAGAAGCATGGGATGGAAATGTTGACAGTGCAGTCATAGATAGAGCACCAATATTAAATAATGAAGAAGAGAAAGAAGAGAAATATGGTCAATCAAATCAAGCGCAACCAAGAACTCCACAAAGAAATATTGTGCAAGGTTAACATCAAGTTATTCTATTGAAAATATAAGTAACAAGTCAAATCCTTCACTTGCCTCATAAAAAGGTAATAAAATGAGAAGCGTAAAAGAGATATATGATCAAAGTGATGAAAGTTTGGATTTGTACTCTTTTTTTCTTTATTCTATCATGATCCTATGTATTTTGAAGAAGCGGTTAAGGAGGACCATTGGGTCAAATCTATGAATGATGAAACTAATTCTATTGAGAGAAATAAAAAATGGGAGTTAATTGGTCTACTTGTAGGTAAGGATTTTATTGGTTTCAAGTGGGGTTATAAAACCAAATTTAATGAAGAAGGTGAACTTGATAAGTATAAGGCTGAATTAGTAGAATTTTGTTTTGCACAAGAGTATGGGATAGACTATAATCAAATATTTTCTCTAGTTGCTAGACTTTGTAGAGTTAGAATTATTTTAGCTATAGCTGGACAAAATAATTGGAAAGTTTTTCAAATGAATGTAAAATCTTTCTTGAATAATAGTATTGAGGAAGAAGTCTATTCTAAACAACCACTAGGTTATAAGATATGTGGGTATGAAAGTAAAGAGTATAAATTAAAAAAAGGCCTATGTGGTTTGAAACAAACACCTAGTGCATGGTACAGTCAATTTCATTCATTTTTGTTGAGTGATGGATTCAATAAAAGTAGTATTATAACCACATTATATATGAAAATAAATGAGCAAAATCAAGTTTTGATTGTAGGCCTATATGTTGATGACTTAATTTTCATATAGGGAATTTGTTAGCTAACATGTTTAAGACAAAACTGATGAAATATTTTGAAATGATAAATTTGGGAATGATTAGATACTTCTTAGGCATTGAATTTGTTCAATCTAATAAATGAATTTTTATTTGGCAATCTAAGTATGTGAGAGGATGTAATGAAAAAATTTAGTATGTTGAGTTGTAAACTAGCATTAACTCCAGTTGCAAGAGGAAAAAAACGTAGAAAAGAGGATAAGGGGTCACATGTTAATCCCATAGCTACAAGGCCAGATATCATGTATGGTGTTAGCTTTATTTCAAGGTTTATGGATCCACCACAAGAGTCTCATTAGAAATTTGGGAAAGGATACTAAGATATTGCATGAACAAGTGGATATGGAATTCTATATTCCAAAGAAAATAAATTTGATTTGATTGGCTATACTGACAATGATTTTGTAGGCGATGTTGATGATGAGAAGGGTACTTACAGATATATCTTTCATAATGGTATATGTGCAATCTAATGGGCATCAAAGAAGCAAGCTATTGTGACACTTTCATCAGCTGAAGCAAAGTACGTACAAGCCACAATAACAACAGGCCAAGTAATTTGATTGAGAAGAATATTGGATGATCTACTACAAGAACAAGAGAATCCCCAACCAATCTTTTGTGACAATAAATCAGCAATTGATTTATCAAGCAACCATATTTTTCATCAAAGGAGCAAGAACGTCCATACAAGATACCATTTCATTAGAGAATTGATCAACAATAGAGAAATTTATCTTAATTTTTGTGGATCTGAAGTTCAATTGGAAGACATTTTTACAAAGGCATTGCTTAAAGGTAATTTTGAATATCCACAAGAAAATATGGGAATGATTGATGTCAAATATAAATTAGTAGAATAAATTAAGGAGGAATGTTAGAAGAACTTAAAATTCTTTCTCCAAAATTTCAAATATATGTTTAGGTTTTATCTACGCATAATTATGTTAAGTAGTTGTTTTGTATTTTCACTTGTCTTCCTTGATGTAAGTTTGATATGATCCTCTAGAGAGAGAGAGAGAGTGTGTGTGTGTGTGTGATATGCACCCTTTCATTGGAATTAGCTGAATTATCGTCCTCTTTATAAAGCCATTGTAATACCTCATTATCTTCTTTTTTCATTTCTTGTTTGTCACAATCTCTCACAAAATGGGAATTGTATTTATGAGGTTGATGATATTTGGATGGCTTCCCATGTGTCCTTGGAGATGTGGGTAAATCAAATAGGGAAATGGAATATTCCCCTACCCCTTTTGAGTTGATTTTGCATTGTTTCTCAAATTGATTCATTAGATCACTCATCTTTTCATAATGATCTTTCTTAGTTTGTTCCCTTTCCTCCTTACTGGGTTTTGAAGTTTCCATTCTCAATGTTGAAGTCTGAACTGAATTATCATTTGAATTTGAACCCTCATAACTTTTCTTTTCTTTTCCCTTAGTCGATGTAGTTGAGTTAGTTTGAATAGGGTTAGAAGTCGATGTAACATTTGATGTTGGTTTTGGACTTTCCTCCTTGGCTTCTTCCATGATAATATTAGGGATGAACCCTTCCCTATTATGAGGAATATACAATTCATGACTTGTCTTTAAAGCATTGCAATATTGGAAAGGGTTTGAATCTCCTCCAATCATGATCTCTTCCCCCATGTATGGAAACTTTATGCATTGGTGATATGTAGAAGGTACCACTTGCATTTCATGTATCCACGGCCTCCCTAGTAAGATGTTGTAGGTCAATTTCATATCAAGGACCTGACATATGGTGTTCTTTTTTATAGGTCCCACTTGAATAGGTAGAATGATCATACCCTTGAAGATCTTTCCTCCTCATCATAAGCCTTAATAATGATTTTCTTTTTAGGATCAATGGAAGACTCAATTAACCCTAATGACTTGACAAGGTTTAAAGTGAAAATATTAAGACCAACTCCACCATCTATGAGAACTCCCTTGACCCTATGTCTTTGGATTAATACCTCTATATGAAAGGATGATTTTTGAGGATGTGTGATAGACATGTCATCTTTCTTTGAAAAGGAAAGACAATGAGGGGCTATGAGATACCCTACCATGTTCTGAATTTATCTTCCTCCAAGTTTATAGGAACAGTGGTCTCAACCAAGGCTTTTTCCAAAATATCCTTGTGATTAGGAGATAATTTCAACAACTCCAAAATGGATATTTGTGCTGGAGTCTTTTGTAATTGATCTACCAAACTATAAGGCTTTGTTGTGGGTGGTGTTTGTTTAGCCAAAATAGTTGGTGTTTTAGGGCCAATAATAATA
The DNA here is from genome assembly GCA_018584345.1 of Thuja plicata. Lineage (NCBI taxonomy): Eukaryota > Viridiplantae > Streptophyta > Pinopsida > Cupressales > Cupressaceae > Thuja > Thuja plicata. Next base: position 1,825,655 of record MU224330.1, on the reverse strand, counting down.
GGAGTACCCCCTTGTAGGGTAACCTTTAAGGCTTACCCCCTTGTGATGGCATTATCGGACTCTTGAATAGGTTGATCTTTGATCACAACAACATTGATAGTATTGTCATAAGTATGAGCAAAGTTAACATTATGATTTCCTCTTGCATTATTTGCACTGTTTCCTCCATTGCTTGAGTTGGAAGATTCTCCTTTTTCATGTTTATAGAAAGGAGTCTTAAAGGCCATGTGATCTTCATTAGTTTGAGGGCCTTCCACTTTTATCACACCATTTTCCATGAGATCTTATACCACATGTCTGAGATGGATGCAATCATTTGTCTTATGTCCCCTATTTCGATGATATTCACAATGGTTATTCTCACTCCACCAATTTGGCTTGATTTGAGGTTCATATGGTTGAGCCATTGGTAAGTCAATAATTTTATTTTCAATAAGTATCCTTAATGCATTCTCCAATGGCTCACCCAAATTAGTGAATGTCCTTTTGGGTGTAGGTGCAGAGAAAGGTTTAGGCTTGTAAGTCCCTTGATTATTCCCAAAGTTGTTTTTAGTGTTGTTGTTGTTAAAGGGCACTTTGGGTGCTTGATTCACATTATTGGCTTGAACTGAGTTTTGAGTGAGATTGAAAGGGGTAGCCTTTAAAGTGTTAGCCTCTACCACTCCATCATTAACCACTCCTTTATTTTTGTTATTCTTCATCCAAAATCAGTTGTTGTTGGGGGAATTTTGATTTTGATTAGTGTTGGAGGTATTGTTGTTGTTGTTATTCTTGTTATCTTTGTAAATTTTGATTTCTCCACTTTTTATCAATACCTCTTCCATTGTAACCCCATTCTCAATTAGGTCTTGAAATGACCTAGGACATTTTAGCCTTAATCGATAGTTCATTTCATGATTCAAGCTATTTACAAAAATATCCATCTTCTCCTTTTTGGGTACACTTTGAGGGTATCTAGAAAATACCGCTCTCCATCATTGTAGGAAAAGTAGGAATCCCTCTCCTTCCCTTTTTTTGGTGTTACACAAATTAAGCATTGTAACCTCATGTTTGATGTTATAGGAATAGTGAGTTACAAACTTAGAGGCTAATTCCTCAAAGGTTTGAATGCCGGAGGGTAACTTTGAAAACCACTCCATTGCCATACCTCCCAAACTTCTAGGGAATAACCTCATTAGGTAATTTGTTTCATGATTGAACTCTAGACTTAAGGCACAAAATTTTCTTAAGTGATCTTGAGGATCAAATGTTCCTTCATATTTGTCATATTTAGGAAAAATAGCATTTTTTGGAAATGGAATCATGATTAAAGACTTATCAAATGGAAATGGACACAAAGCTTCGATAGAAAAGGGTTTAGGATCCCCACTTTGTTTTATCATGTCCAATTGCATTTGGAAAAGTTGGAATTTCTTGTTCATTATGTCAATGGGATTAGCCTCAGCTTCTTCGTATTTGAGTTTGGTGACATCATAATCATGTGGAAGTTTGAGACTCATTTGTGCTAGGTCTAAAAAGTTCTTTTCCTTGTCTTTTTCCAACACTTTTTCCATAAGCTTCATTAAGAAAGGACTTTGCATAGCTTCATTAACCTTTTCATCAGTTAACTCATCATTAGGATCAATGTTGCCCCCATTGTTCTTATTGTTCAGCCCTTGATTGTTAGGGTCAATGTTTGCTCCTCCATTGGTATTGTTGTTGGATCCTTTGTTGTTAGGTCAGCATTTCCCCCTCCATTTTTGTTCATATCCTTGTTTACATGATTTATTTGATTGGGATCTATATGGACAAATGGAAAAGACATCCTTGGTTCTGTTTCCTTGATGGGTTCTTGTAAGGGTCTTGAAGAACTAAAAGGATCACCTAGAAAAGGACACTCTTGCCTTAGATAAGATCCGTCTGGCTGTAGGGTAGTCTTAATGTAATGAGATCAAGTAAAAATTGGAATTAACATGAATCGAATGAAGATCCTAGGCTTTTTACTCACTTAAGTGATCAATACGTGGATAATTTTGCAAAATGCCCAATAATGGTGGATTCTGATCCAATTGAGTATACACAGAGGTAGAACATTCAAAAGGGTATCCAAAAATGGAATTTTCTTATTTTCAAACCCTCAGTATATATCCACTACTTTCCCTTTTTTTTATGGGTGGCTCTTTCCTGTGTGTAGGCGGCCTTTAATTGTTAATACGCGGTCACTGGAAATCTTGTACGCGGCACTTTCCAGTTAGTAGGCGGCGTTTGCCTATTGATAGGTAGTTTTAAACTATTGACACGCATCACTTTCCAGTGGCTTACGCGGTTGTTGAATGTTTATAAGCGGAATTTTAAAGTTTGTAAGCGGCCTGGTTTTGTTTGTACGCGGCTCTAAAGTGTTGGTATGCGGTGCTTTACTGATCAAAGTTGAATTTATCAATTTTTTGTTATTTTCTAGATTTAAAATTTTAAAGGATTTGATTAGATTTGTCAAAAAATAATCTTGCATGAAAACAAAGTACAAGCTCAACACACACATCAAAATTGTACCATATCCCTAAAACCACACTAAAAGTGTATTTTCTCAGATGTTTTTACAAGTATGCACAAGAATTTATTCCAAACAATCTACCTTAGAGTCAAACAAATTTGGCTTTTAACAATGGCTCTACAAAGGTAGGTTTGCTATTTTATCCAAGTTTCTAATTACTTACGTTCTAAATCTTTCCAAGATCCTTTACCCCCTTGCGGGCTTTCCACGCACACAAAAGTATGATTTTGCGCAATCCCGAAGGACTACTAGAGGAAGTGAGGATGGCTTGCACAAGGTTTAGTCACTTTTTGATTAAGGTAAAGTGCATTTATTTATAGTGGGTCAGACGACATCATGAAAAAAGTGAATATCTCCCACTTTGGGTTGTTCCCTCTCACCGTCCTTGTAAGGCAAATCTTGGGAGGCAGGCCCTTTAAAGCTCTATTTTAGCTAACATGTATATGGAAAGAAAGAATTGAACTTAGTCCAACAAGTTTGGGAATCTGATTCACTCAAAGAGTGAAGAGCATATCCCTATTGTCTTCCTTTGTTCCAAACACCTCAAGCAAAACTTGTTCATTTTAAACCTCTTGACAAGGAGGTTCTTAAAATTGAGATGTGTGGTTCAATTCCTTATCCTTTTCTTTGCACTAAATTGAATTTGCAGGTTTGGCTTTTTGATTCACTTCGAAAAGTGAAGAGCATATGCCTAATGCTTGTTCAATTTAGACAATTGGAAGGATTTTCCTAATTAGTAGATTTAAACGAAATGCCACAATTTAATCAATGCAAGCTTGTCAAGATAAATACCTCATTTTTGAAGCTAGCAAAGGCTAGGCGCATTTTTTATCAATTTGGCTTATTTCAACTCACCTAGTGATGATCACTCCCACTCCGGCTCCTCCAACAAGTTAGTCAACACAAATAGAGACAAAGTGAAGAAAAACTTGCAAAATAAAATGACAATTTCCCTCCTAAAAGATCTTTTAATCAAATTTGTCAAATCAAAGCTTAAAGAACTTAAGAACGGAAATTAATCAAAGAGTGGGAAACTTTTCTTTATAAGCAAAAAACACTTTAATGTAATGATCATAAAGGTTTTCTTCTTCAAATAAACTCTCTAAAAGATTAGCTACATGTATTTGCTTCTCATTTTTAGCCTTAATTCTCACCTCTTTGCTAGGCCTTGTGACTCGTTTCTCTAGTTTCTGCACTTTCGGTTGATTTTTCATCTACAGCAAAGAAAAACACAGAGTCAAAACAGTAAGTAAACCATTTAAAACTTGGTTTAAAGTAGAAATACCTACATGAAATTTAACAGCTAATAAGCGGCATTTAACTGTTACTACGCGTAAATAAAAACTTTCAAAGGGCTTTTAAATCTTAATAGGCATTTCGGGAAAATCCATAGGTGGCCAAATAAAAATGACAGGCGGCACAGAAAGTATAAAATGCGGTCAGATGTTGTTGGAACGCAGCTCTTGGAAGTTGACAGGCGGCACACTTTATCTCACAGGCAGCTGAAGAAAGAAAGATAGAGACGAAAGAAACTATGTACATGGTGCTTTACTGTTCACAAGCGGCTCTGAATACTACGTAGGTGACTCTTCTCCTATTTTTCTACAAAATAACACAAAGAATAATGCAAAACACATAAAATATCAAGATGAAAATGTTAGAAATAAGGCCTAAAGCCCCATGGTGGGCACCATTTGTGTGTGTGTGATTACACCTTCATGAAATTAGGATTAGTAACAACAACTCTATGGAAAGAAAATACTATTTAATCTAATAATTGAAGTTAAAACCCATGACATCTCATGGTTCTCTATCTAAGCTTTGTTAAGAGAGCTCTCAATCTTAATCTCTCTCAAGAAAAATCCTAGATTGAGAAGAAAATGATAAACAATGCTCTAATCTAGCTCAAATTCTCCAAGATATGCTATAAAACCAACAAATGCTTCTAAACATGATATTCTAAATGCTATGCAAATGCTGAAATATTATCAAATGCTCTCCAAATGCCTATAATAAGGATGCTTTGCTCTTGAAATTCTTGGATCCCAAACACAAAGAAAATGGCTTGTATTTATAGCAATTTCCCAAGGGTAGGGGGTAGAGTGAGTTGATCAT
>MU224330.1:1804167-1820960 GCA_018584345.1 Thuja plicata | reverse complement strand
GTTGTCCTCAAAGAAATTAGGAATTATATAATTCAATCATTTAATTAATTTAGCCATGTAAGGGTGAATGGGTTGGATTTGATTCTTTTTTATTTAAACTATACAATTAATTGATTAAAATCAATTGTATAATTTGATCAATTCCTTTTAGGCTTGAATTTAATTATTTGATTTCATGATTATTTAATCCTTTAATTTAATTTAATTTTTGTCCACTTTGCTTGATAAATGTCCATTTGATTTGATCCATTTTAATGCATTGAGATGAGATTTGAGGCAATTGGTTGAGATTTACAATTTTGAATGCTTAAGATACACGTGGTCAAATTCAAGTGTCTACGGAGAGAAGCATTGTAAACATTTTTATTACGGTTCATAATAGTTATTTGTTAATTTTTTCCTATTGTAGCACTTGTCACTTTTGTTTCTGTTTATATTTTCTATTAAATATTTATCTGTCTTCAAATAATTGATTCCTACCAATTTATGTAGCCTCCATATCTCCTTCGTAAATGTAGTCATTAAGAGAACTGCAATCAAGATTGTAACCATCAGACATGTTTCCTCCATAATTGTATAGGCTTCAGTTAATATGGTTGAATCAGTCATCATGTTTTACCTTTTTGTTAGACTAATCTGGCATTGCCTAAATAAATGGTAGTTCTCTTTAGTTTACTCCACTTTTGGGTTATGTTAAAAGTCTTATTTTGTATTCTCTTCTATCCATAATTGGCGTCAAACTCCCTATAAATGAGGGCAACGTCTATGCAGCCATCAGGTTCTCTAATGTTACCAAGGAGGGACTTAGTTTTTTTAGTCTTTTTTTTTAACTTTCCTTTGTAAAAGTTGAGTTTCTTATGGCTGCATAGACACTGGCATAAATGAGAGAATATAACCTGGCTTATGAATCTATAATAAAATCATATTCCAATTCCTTTATTCTATTTTGTTTGTGTTGTATTTTACAGGTTTATTTTTCAGATATAAATACAAAAAATACTGAGAAATGCTACAACATACAAAAATTACCAAATATTTATTATTAACTTTGTTAAAACTGTTTACAATGCCTCTCTCTTTATAGAGGATCAGATCAAATTTACATCAAGGAAGACAAGTGCAAATACAAAATAACTACATAACAAAATTATACATGAATGAAACCTAAATATAAATTGGAAGATGTGGAGGACAAGTTGACTAATTCTTAACACACATAGAGATGATGTTTAACTTAATACAAATAATTCTATGTAATTTGTCCTTATTATCAGCGAATGTGAACAACTATTATAAAAATATTATTTATTATTTGCAGTTCAATTTTTTGACTACATATGTGGAGGAGAAGGAATTAATTTCTTCTAACATTCCTCCTTAATTTCTTCTACTAACATCTCTAGCAACAATCATTTCCATATTTTATTGTAGATATTCAAAATTCTCTTTAGGAAATGCCTTTGTAAAAATGTTTTCCAATTGATCTTCAGATCTACAAAAATCAAGATAAATTTCTTCATTGTTGATCATCTCTCTAATGAAATGGTATCTTGTATCGATGTGATTTCTCCTTTGATGAAAAACATGGTTCCTTGGATAAATCAATTTCCAAATTTTTGTCACAAAAGATCATTCTTGACTTCTCTTGTTCTTGTAGTAGATCCTTCAATATTATTCTCAACCAAATTTCTTGGCATGTTGCTAATGTGGTTGCTATGTAATCTGCTTCATCTGATGAAAGTGTCACAATAGCTTTCTTCTTTGATGCCCATGTGATTGCACATGTACCACAATGAAAGACATATCTAGAAGTGCTCTTTCTATCATCAACATCACGTGCAAAATCACTATCAGTATAACCAATGAAATCAAATTCATTAGCTTTAGGATATAGAATTCCACTTGTTCCCGCAATCTATCTTAGCATCATTTTCCCAACTTGCCAATCAGACTTGTGGTGAATCCATAAAACTTGAATAAAGCTAACACCATACATGACATGTGGCCTTGTAGCTATGAGATACAAAAAACTTCCAAAAAGTCTCTTAAATAAGGTTTGATTAACTCTTGACCCCTTATCCTCTTTGCTAAGTTTTTTCCTGTTGCAACTGGAGTTAATGTTGGTTTACAATTCAACATATTGAAATTTTTCAATACATCCTTGGAATTACTTAGATTGAAAAATAAAAATTCCTTTATTAGATTGAACAACTTCAATACCTAAGAAGTATCTCATGATTCTCATCATTCCCCAATCTGTCATCTCAAATTATTTCATCATTTTTGTCTTAAACATGTCAGTTCTTACAAATTTACTATGAAAATTAAGTCATCCAAATACAAACATAGAATCAAAAGGTGATTTTTCTCATTGATTTTCATATATAATGTGGGTTCTCTACTACTTTTATTAAATCCATCAATCAACAAAACTGAATCAATTCAATTATACCATGCCCTAGCTGCTTGTTTCAAACCATATAGAGATTTTATTAATTTATACACTTTACTTTCAAGCCCACAAATCTCATAACCTCATGGTTGTTGAACATAGACTTCCTCATGGATACCATTCAAGAAAGTAGATTTTATATCCATTTGAAAAACTTTCCAATCATTTTGTGCAGCTATAGCTAAAATAGTTCTAACTGTATCAAGTGTAACATTTGGAGCAAATGCTTCATTATAGTCTATCTCTATTGTTGTGAAAAACCTTTTTCTACTAATCTAGCCTTATACTTATTATATTCACCTTCTGCATTAAATTTTTTTTATAAACCCACTTGACACCAATATAATCCTTACCTTCAGGTAGATCAATTAACTCGCATGTTTGATTTCTCTCAATAGAATCATTTTTTCCATTCATAGCTTTGACCCGATGTTTCTCCTTAACTACTTCTTCAAAATACACAGGATCATGAGAGAGTAAAGACAAATTTGAGTACAAATACAAATCACTTTGATCATATATCTCTTTCATGCTTCTCATTTTCTTACCTTTTAATGAGGCTAGTCAAGGATTTGACTTGTTACTTACATTTGGAGTAGAATGACTAGATGGTTGACCTTGCACAATATTTCTTTGTAGAGTGATTGGTCCTACTTTATTTGATTTACCATATTTCTCTTCTTTCCCTTCTTCGCTATTTGATATTGGTGCTCCAGCTATGACTACATTGTCAACATTTCTATCCCATGCATCTTTCTCCTTGAGTATGAAATCCTTGCTAGTAATCATTTTCTTTCAAATGGGGTTAGATAATCTATAGGCTTTTGATTCCTCACTATAAATAATGAAGATACATTTTTCACTCTTATGATATCCAATTTTATTCTTAATTCAAATGGCACTAAATCATATGCAACACATCCAAATATTCTAATATGAGATACAAAATGTTTCTTATCATTCCAAGCTTCTTGTGGAATTCTACCTTTCACACTTTTTGTAGGACTTCTATTCAGAAAATATATTGCACACAGTACTTCTTTAACCCAAAGTTCATTAGACAAGTTCTTATCTTTGAGCATACTCCTTGACATCTCCATTATGGTTCTTTTTTTTCTTTTTCTTACACCATTCTTCTATGGTGTGTACCTCACTATAATTTGTTTTTTTATCTCATTATCTATGTAAAACTCTAGAAATTCATTAGAACTATATCCACCACCCCTATTAGATCTAAATAAATTTATGAATATTCCACTTTATTTCTTAACCATTTATTTAAACTCCTTAAATTTATTCAGATGTATCTGATAATAATTTTGGAAGTTTATTTATAATTTGTAATGTTTCTCAAGAAAGCACTAAAGATATATGGTTTTTAGATAGTGGATGTAGAAAGTACATGACAAGGAATAAAGAATAAATTTCTTATTTGGATGACTCTATAAAATGTGAAGTAAATTTGGGAAATGGTAGTGTAGTTTTTGTGATGGGAAAAGATGGTATACATGTATTAACTAAAAATGGACAAAAGAGATATATTCAAGATGTTTACTTTGTACCTCTAGATTAAAGCATAATCAAATGAGTGTTGGATAGTTAATTAAAAATGGGTATAGATTTTTATTTAACAAAGATGTTTGTACATATATGGATAACATTCCTAGTGATAAGTTGATTGCAAAGAAGGAGATGACTACAAATTGAATATTTCCCCTTAAGAATCATGGAATTCAAGGAACAGAGGATGTTAATTTCAAGTCAATTGACTTAGACCAAACATGGGTTTGTTATTTGAGGTATGCTAATCTTAATTTTGATGGCTTAAGTTTATCGTAGAAGAAGAATATGGTAAAAGGATTACCACCCATTAAGTAGCTCACTAGTTCTTGTGAAAGTTGTATTATGCCAAAGAAACACTAGAGTTTTCCAGTAGGTATTTCAAATCTAGATCAAGGGTGCATTTTAATTTAGTTCACACTAACATATGTGGTCCAATTAAAAATCCATATTTAGGATTAATTCTATATTTTCTATACTTTATTGATGATTTTAGCAAGGAAACATTTATATATATTTTAAAAGAGAACTCTATGTTAATCTCTAGATATATTGATGATTAGCGAACAACACTTAGTCATCTCATTAGGCAATTTTAGTTGGCTATCACTGTGGCCGAGCTAAAACTATGTAAGGCCGAGCAACATTTCCGAGAAGTTTTTTAGTTTTCCTAGTTACATTGCCGAGCCGAGTAGAGACAGAGATGTTAAATGCCAAGCGACAAATAGTCAAGTGTCGAGTAGAACAGTTTTTGTATACTTGTCAGGAATGATACAAACTTCAAGGATAAGTGATCCGGTCGACTTGTATAAGCTTTTTGGGCCGACTTACGTATGCATTTAATATTATTATACAGAGTTAGTTATGCATTTAATTATTTTATCCTATGCATGACTCATTGTAAGCATTAATTGTTTTACTATCAAGGCATGGATATTGGATCTTGATCGTTGATCAAGATCTCACTGTCAGATTTGTACAGATATATTAGATTGCTTCAAAACCCTACTTTATATGGATGTGTAAGAGGCAGAAGAGCAGATTGTTGAAGTGATTGCATTTTGAAGTGAAATGCACAAAGGGTTATTTTGTTCAGAAGCAGAGATCAAGTAGAGCATAACACAGTGAACAGTAGAGTAAAGATATAACAGATTATAAGATCAGAAGCAGAGATACTGAAAAGAGGAGATTCATTATCAGCATCAGAGTGCATATCGAAGGATCAATACTTGAGACTTTCTAATCATTGTATCAGGTGAAAATGTCTTAACATAGTGGTTTTAGCAGGCCTTTATTTATCTCTTAACAGAGTGCTTACTTCATTGTAAGTTTAAATCCTTTAACAAGGTAGATTGTAATGATCTGAAGCTTTTAACAGAGTAGACCTCTAACAGGGTAGATTACATTTTGTAATCAAACATTGTAACCTTAACAGGTACACTTTATTACTGCAGTAGTGGGGACTTTTGTGGGTGTCATCCCCACCCCAGTTTTACCTATTTGGGTTTCTGGGTTACCAAGTTATTGTGTTATGTGTTACTTATTTGATGGTGTGGATTCTATTTGAGATTACATTAGATTCATTTATTTATGAATGTGTTATCAGTTTATTTTAAGTGTTTATATTTGAAGATCTGATTCACTCCCCCCCCCCTCTCAATATCTTGCTTTCCCATTATTGTATTTCCAACAATTGGTATCAGAGCTAGAGTTCTCTAAAAGGTTATAATCAGCTTGAGAATATTAGATATTGAAATGGAGATCTATAAGATGGGTAAAGTCATTGAGAATCAAAAGATTGATGTTCAGCTAGCACTCCAACAGCTTGAGACTGCAAGACAAGAGTTAAGGAAGTCCTTGGCTGCAAGAAAAGATTTGGCCAAACAAATGAATGACACTCATTATCAAGAAGAGGACACCACAAATCTATTTCAGAATGGAGATTCTACTAAGAGCGATGCAGCAATAGAAGATCTACTAGAAAAGAACAGTGCACTGTGTGAAGAAGTCAAAATTTTGAAAAAGGAACAAGAAGCCCAATCAATAAGGATGTGTGAAGTTGTTGAATAGAAAAACAAAGTCAAAGATGAAAAGGCTATGGCAGAAGAAGACAAGAGAATGCTGACTACCAGACTTGATGAAAGAACACATGATGTGCAAACCATGACAGTCAATCAAGTGGACATGGCTAATCAACTACTACTTGCAAATCAGGAGATCAGCAGGAAAGACTTGGAGATTGTTAATCTTAGATCTAAGAATAGTCAATTGAAAGATGAATTGAGATCTGAGAAAGAAATTAATAACAGAGTGAATGATCCAAGTGCAGCCATGAGCTACTTTGAACAATTAGTGGAAGCATCAAGAAGACCTAAAGACTCTTTTGGGTTAGGTCACACTGAACAACATACAACCACTAAAGATGGAGAATCATCTAAGATAGGTGAAAGAAAGAATGCAAAGCCGAGAAACAAGAAACCTATTTGTTACCACTGTGGGAAACCAGGCCATACAGCAAAAATTTGTCGAAGCAAGAATGGTAAGTCCAATTCGAAAACTAATTTTAATGGTTACTATTTTAACTGTAATAAATTTGGACATCAAGCATGTGAATGTAAGGCAAAGGCAAGAAAAACACCTAGATTCAATGGTAATTTCTATAATTGTCACAAATATGGTCATAGAGCACAAGATTGTAGATTTAAAGGTAAACAGCAGTGGACATCAAAGGTACAAGAGAATTCACCAAGAGAAGGCAATACTCACAATTGGGATTACAATACATGGCATAGTTGTCATTACTGTGGTGAGTATGGACATATTCCAAAAAACTACATACAGACACATTTCAGAGGTAAATCTAAAAGTTGGATGAATAGAAGCTTAGTTTGTCACAATTGTCTGAAAATTGGTCATACAAGGAAAGATTGCAAAACTAGAGTACCAGCTCCTACTGTCAAGAAAATTAGGGAACAAATGAACAAGACATGGGTTAAGAATTCTGAACCATGCAGCAGTGAAGCTAATGAAGCCAAGGTCACCCAATCCAATGGATCAAGTGATCACATCATCTCCAACTAAGAGAACAAGGTATGTAAGGAACTGTATTTAGAATTCTTATCTTACATCAGTTCCTAACATGAAATGTACAAAAGTCCATATTTGCATATGCTAAGATGCACCAGGACATATTTTTGAAGACGAATAACAAGATGGGTCAATTGCACTGAGAGGTGTCGAGTACTAATCATGGACACTAAAGCTAAGTTCTTTAGTGAAGTGCCAAGTTTTGTTGGCCGAGTAAATTTTGTGAAGGCTAAGTGTAGTGAGCCAAGTGGGATGCAAGTTGTGTTAGAGCCGAGAATAGTTGGCTTGCACTAACTCAATAGGAAAAACATTTAATGCTCGCCTACTTTTACCTTTCATAGCTTAAAAAGGGTGAATAGTTGACATTTCATTTTTACCTTGTGATTTTACTATTTACGGAGCGATTGAAGAGATTTAAAGAATTGATCTTAACGGAGCTAGGAACAAAGATTTCATCAGTGTGCCATCAGCAATCTTGAGGTGTACAGTGAATAGTGCAAACCATCACTTGCCGATGTATTCTATTTTCCATCTCTCAAACCCTAAATTTCAGAATTATGGCTACAAGTTCTTCCACACCAACTAAGAGTATGGAAGCAAAACAAGAACAAATTCAGCTGATTTGGAGTGATGAATGTGAACCTATCAACTTTTGAGCCATCCCTAAAAGTGCAATATAGAGTGATTTAATGGGAGGCCTCTCATCCATTCCTCCCAAGGTACTTATGATTCATGATCTTCGATCATGTTATATGGTTAAAATTGGAGAAGTAGGAGATAATGAATTAAGGAAATCCTACAGCAAATTATGTGAAAATGGAGTTCTGAAGGCAGAATTCAAACACTTAGCCAAAAAAGTGTTAACTCATGCCCTAGATTTTCCCCAAGGTTTTAAAGATGAATGGATAAAATTTATCCTTAGCCGAGTTCATTACATGAGCATGTGGCTAGACAATGGACTAGTCAAGATCACCAGGAGTATGATTCATTAGGTGACTGGATATCCTATGGTGAATGGAAAGCGAACCATGAGGGATAACAGCAAAGAGGAAATTACATTAAACATTGGAGCAGTATGGAATAATAGAGGTATGACTATCTCTACAATTACTGACCTAGAACTTGATTTTGGAGTAAGGGTAATTGCCCACAAGTTCTATCAGTCCAGCAGATTGGATAGTGTTCCCTATACAGCAGTTGATCAGGCATGGAAAATTGTGAAGAAGAATCACACATATGATCTTGCTGAGCTACAATAGACATAGTTAGCCGAGAACCTTGCATCAATCAGAAAGGCTAAGAGCTCATCATGTAAGTTTGGATCCTTACTAGTTTGTATATTTTTCTTCATTCAGGACACATTTCCTACACTGGGAAATATTGTTTGTAAAAAGGATAGACCCATAACAGTTCAGATTAGTGAATGCATAGAGAAATTAGGAAGCAATTTCAATAGAATTATGGGTAGCTATTTTTTAGAATTCAAGAAGAGAATGAGATTAAGGACTAGGATTCCTAAGTCACTAGTGGAGAAGCACTATGAGGAAATCTATTTTCTAGTTGACACAAATAACACTTATATCAAGGTAGTAACTCCTAGAATAACGTGTCTAGAGCCATTTCCATATGAGAATAATGTTGATGAAGCATCAACCACTGTCATTGTAGAGAGATTTGGAAACTTTGAAGAAGCTAAGGCTAAGATCTCTAGAGGTTTGAATGAAGGAACTATGGAGAGGAAAAGAAAGAAGATAGTGAAAAAACTGAAGAAAATGGTTGGCTTGGGTAGTGATGAAGAACCTGATGATGCACCTCTAGGTCTGACCATTGGACAAGGTGAGGATATTTCTATTGAGGAGGAAATCAGTGCATCAGAAGAAGTTACAAAGAAAGCTAAGGGAAAGAAGCCATCAATTGTTATTGTAACCAAGCCAAGCCAAGCCAAACCTAAGGTTACAACTCTTGCAACTAATCATCCAAGGACAAGAGCATCTATTGTCACTTCCCCAATAGAAGTGCAAACAAAAGTGTATGGTAAGAGAAAAGTTGTAGAAAGTACTTCTGGTAAGGAAGCAAAGGTTGCTCCTAAGGCTATGTCGAGTGAGCCAGCAAAGAGACCAAGAAAGAAATTAAATTTTCCAACAGATAGTGATGAGGAGAAGAAAGAAATTGATGAACCCACAAACATACCTAAAGCTCAATTCAAGAAACCAGCAAGCATTGATGAGGTATGTGATACTTTAAGGAATTCAGTAGGGTTAGCAACATTTAAGTTCATCAAATATGACAAGTTGAAAACAACAGATAGGCACAAAGTTTAGGAAGCACTCTTGGACATGATGAGCACCTTCAAATTGACTCCTACAGAGATATGAAATCATGTGATTGATGAACTATATGACTTTTTGTCAAGCAAATGGGAATTTGCACTTGCCATAGAGAGACAGATCCGAGAAGGAACATTAGCCACAATAATTCCTGAGTTAACTTCTAAACAATGAACCAAATTCGTAGATGATTATAAGAATAGGTTTGTTCCAAAACTCAGAGGATATGTTGTTCTAAAGAATGACATACAAGGTGTAGTACAACAAAGCACAAGGATCTGGAAAGAGATTTTTGGACTGATCGTTCCAAAGGATAAGAAATCTGGTGAAGGGACATCCAAGCCAAAGGCACAAGAAGTTGAAGAAAAGACTACCCCTGAACCACAGATACTTAAGGATAAAATTGCAGAAGAAAAAGACATAACCAAAGATGCATCAGATGCAACAAACATTGTTGATCTGACTGCAGACAGCCTATGGATTATATAGTTGATGATCCAAGCAATTTGAATGTCGAGGAACAACATATGCCAAGTGGAAAAGATATTGATTTGCCTATTAAGGAAGTTAAAACTAAAGAAGATAAGTCCACAACATCTGGTGAGAAAATTGAAGTTGATAGTATTCAGCAAAGTGAAGGGCAACAGCAAGCGAATGAACAAGAGGTAACTTCACAAGATCCACCTATTTTAGAGGTTTTTGAAGATAGTTTTAGATAGTGGAGTAGTAACAACAGATGTTGTTGATAAGCCTAAAGAAGAAGAGGAAGCACAAGTGTTGGTTGAGTTACCACACTCTGCATCATCCACTCCCACAGGTCCTAAAATTGGTGGTATGCCGAATCCACAAACTATATTGACAGAATTGAAGGAGGCATTGGAGACTAAAACTGTCCAAGGGAAACATATTATGCTGCCGAGCATAAGTTCTCCAGAAATGAAGAAGAAGAAGATCTTGAAGAAGAAGTCACAGATTCTAGATGTAACATTAGATGAAGTCATTGTGATTCCACAATGGGATCCCAATGAGTTATATTTTGAACAAATTGGGACTCTTCAAGAATTACTTAAAAGGAAGAAAAGACAGGAAGAGATGAAGATAGAACAAAAGCAAAAGCAGGTGTTGCATGACGTCAAAGACATATTTACAAAGGCTTTTGACTTGGAGGATGAAATGCATCAAGCTCCAATCATAGATCAACTAGTCACCATTGTACAGAAAGTAACAGATGAGGACATTGACAGCAGTGAGAAGCTTCTATAGTGGTCCAAGAGAAGATTTGAGAGCAAATTTCTAGAGAAGATCTCAGAAGAGATAGCAACAAAATAGGTTGAACTTTCTATTCTTGTAGAAACCTTAGAGAAAATTATAGCCAATGTTTATTCTTTGTATAGGAAATTATGTGATGTTGAAGTTTTCACAAAGGATAATTTACAGCTTGTTGAGAAACTACAATTAGATTTGAGATCAACTGGTACTACTTTAGGTAAAGATACTACCTCCAATTCTTTACATTTTAATAAGTTGATAAATGTACAAAGGAGAATAGCCAAGCTTATAGCTGAAGATGGTCACATAAGGGCCAAGTTGATAACTATACAGACAAGCTTGTTACCTCATTTGGAGGTAATATAGAAGGAACTTTCAAAAGCCAAGGAGTTATCACAAAGCAGTGCAAATTTATTGAATGCAGAGAGTTTAGTGTGTCTAGCTGCCGAGCTAGAAATCAAACTGGAAGTTATGAAGGTTGCAAAGGATAGCTGGGATACAACATTTGAATCCACCCTACAGCTTCATAAGCAATTTTTGGATAAGTACAACTTAACCCCAACAACAATCAGTGACAAAAACAAGGGGGAAGTTAGTAAGGAAGTTAATACTATGGAAGGAGGAAGTTAATAAGAAATATGAAAGGATACATTAGTATAGAAAAGGTATTCTTGTATATAAATTTTTGTAGGCATTGTAAAATTTTGTATAAGTCTATTCCTAGGGGGAGTACTTAATGTACTTAGGCAATATTTTAATGAAATGTACAGAAGTAATGATAAGTGTTTTTGCCACTAATATCAAAGGGGGAGATTGTTAATCTCTAAGATATATTAATGATTAGTGACCAACACTTAGTCATCTCATTAGGCAGTTTTAGTTGGCTATCACTGTGGCCGAGCTAAAAATATGTAAGGCCAAGCAACATTGCCGAGAATTTTTTTAGTTTGCCTAGTTACATTGCCGAGATGATTAGAGACAGAGATGTTAAATGCCAAGCGACAGACAGTCAAGGGCTAAGCAGAATAGTTTTTGTATACTTGTCATGAATGATACAAACTTCAAGGATAAGTGATCCAGCCGACTTGTATAAGCTTTTTGGGCTGACTTACATATGCATTTAATATTATTATACAGAGTTAGTTATGCATTTAATTTTTTTATCATATGCATGACTCATTGTAAGCATTAATTTTTTTACCATCAAGGCATGGATATTGGATCTTGATCGTTGATCTAGATCTCACTATCAGAACTGTACAGATATATTAGATTGCTTCAAAACCCTATTTTATATGGATGTGTAAGAGGCAGAAGAGCAGATTATTGAAGTGACTACATTTTGAAGTGAAATGTACAGAGGGTTATTTTGTTCAGAAGTAGAGATCAAGTAGAGCATAACATAGTGAACAGCAGAGTAAATATATATCAGATTATAAGATCAGAAGAGATACTGAAAAGAGGAGATCCGTTATCAGCATCAGAGTGCATATCAAAGGATCAATACTTGAGACTTTCTAATCATTGTATCAGGTGAAAATCTCTTAACAGAGTGGTTTTAGTAGGCCTTTATTTATCTCTTAACAAAGTGCTTACTTCATTGTAAGTTTAAATCCTTTAACAAGGTAGATTGTAATGATCTAAATCTTTTAACAAAGCAGACCTCTAACAGGGTAGATTACATTTTGTAATCAAACATTGTAACCTTAATAGGTACACTTTATTACTGTAGTAGTGGATACTTTTGTGGGTGTCATCCCCACCCTAGTTTTACCTATTTGGGTTTCTGGGTTACCAAGTTATTGTGTTATGTGTTACTTATTTCATGGTGTGGATGCTATTTGAGATTACATTAGATTCATTTATTTATGAATGTGTTATCAGTTTATTTTAAGTGTTTATATTTGAAGATCTGATTCACCNTGAAGATCTGATTCCCCCCCCCCCCCCCCTCTCAGTATCTTTCTTTCCCATTATTGTATTTCCAACACTCTAAAACCTTCAATAAATTTAAGGAGTTTAAATCAATGGTGGAGAAATAAAGTGGACTATTTATTAAGGTAAATAGAGATAATAAGGGTGGTGAATATAGTTCTAATTAATTTTTAGAGTTTTTCAGAGATAAGGGATCAAGAAATAATTTATGACAAGGTACACACCATAGTAGAATGGTGTAGTAGAAAGAAAAATAGAATCATGAAAGAAAAATAGAACCATAATGGAGATGTCAAGGAGTATGATTAAGGCTAAGAACTTTTCTAATGAAATTTGGGTTGAAGCAGTAGCGTGTGCAGTATATATTCTAAATAGAAGTCCTAAAAAGGTATTAAAGGTAGAATTCCACAAAAATCTTGGACTAGTAAGAAATATTTAGTATCTCAACTTAGAATCTTTCCATGTGTTGCATATATTTTAGTGCTAGTTGAATTAACAAGAAACTTGGACGATAAGAATCAGAAGTGTGTCTTCATTGGTTGTAGTGAGGAATCAAAAGCCTAAAAATTATTTAACCCAATTTAAAATAAAATGATTACTAGTAGGGATGTTATATTCAAGGAGGAAGAAGCATGGGATGGAAATGTTGACAGTGTAGTCATAGCTAGAGCACCAATATCAAATGGTAAAGAAGATAAAGAAGAGAAATATGGTCAATCAAATCAAGAAGGACCAAGCACTCCATAAAGAAATATTATACAAGGTAAACCACCAAGCCATTCTACTCTAAATGTAAGTAACATGTCCAATCCTTCACTTGCGTAATTAAAAGATAAGAAATAAGAATCTTGAAAGAGATATATGATCAAAGTGAAGAAAGTTTGGATTTGTACTCAATTTTTTTTTTATTCTCTCATGATCCTATGTATTTTGAAGAAGCGGTTAAGGAGGAACATTGAGTCAAAGCTATGAATTATGAAATTGATTCTATTGAGAAAAATTAAACATGGGAGTTGATTGATCTACTTGAACGTAAGGATTATATTAGTGTCAAGAAGGTTTATAAAACCAAATTTAATGTAGATGGAAAACTTGATAAATATAAGGCTAGATTAGTAGCAAAAGGTTTTGTACAATAGTTTTGGATAAAATATAATGAATTATTTTTTCCAATTGTTAGACTTGATACAGTTATAACTATTTTAGTTGTATCTACACAAAATTATTGGAAATTTTTTCAAATGGATGTAAAATCTTCTTTCTTGAATGGTATTCTTGAGGAAGAAGTTTATGTTCAACATCCACCAGGTTATGAGATATGTGGGCATGAAAGTAAAGTGTATAAATTTTAAAAAGATCTATATAGTTTGAAACAGGCACCTAGGGCATGGTATAGTTGAAATGGTTCATTTTTGTTGACTAATGGATTCAATAAAAGTAGTAGTGAGCCCTCATTATTGTATGCACCCTAAAATGGTTGCCTAGACTATGGGCCCCCATTCTTCAATTTATCAATTTCCTGAATCAATGCCTTGCAATATTTTCAATTCAAGTCAATTTCCTTGATCAAATTGTAATTAATTCAATTATTTCAATATTTCCTAAGGTTTAATCATTTTATCCATAATCTTATTTAATTAAAAGGACAACATCCCTTTTAATTAAATAAAATAATATTATTTAATTAAAGAAAACATTCATTTTAATTAAATAAAATAATCTTATTTAATTAAAAGAAAACATTCCTTTTAATTAAATTAAATAATCTTATTTAATTAAAAGAAAACCTCCCTTTTAATTAAATAAAATATAAAATACACTTTGAATGCACATATTTCTAAGTGGTGGGATTTTTCCTCTTACTTGCCTTTTTAGGGATTTATCCCACATTGCTCTTGAGAATGCATTCCTCTCCACACTTTCCTCTATAAGGAGCCCTCTCCTTCTCATTTTGGGCATCCAAATTTTAGGTTATTGTTATGCTACAGGTTTGGAGAGTGATTTTGGAGGATATTTTGAGCACTTGAGCTTAAACATTGCAACTTCTCTTTTCTTGTCTTCTTCTCTCATGCATCCATGGTAATCCATTTAGATTACTCTTGCACTTGCATGTTAGATTAGATTCATATTTCATTTCATAGAATAATCTTGCATGTGTATTTCCTTTCATAGATTAGTTTGCTTTCATTCATTGTTATCATATAGAATAGCTTCCATTTTCATTTGCATGCATATTTGATGATCATGGAGACTAGAACTCTTGCTTTTCCTCTTTGAATCTCTCATTTTATGGTGTACTTGCAAGGGCACAAACTAGGTCTAAACTAAGGGCCTTCATTATAAACCCTTGCACTCCATGAATAGAGAGTTATGAGTCACCATTTGAGACCTCATTCTTGAGAAATCTTGGATATAATGACTCATAGAAGTGTGTCAAGATTTTAGCACACATTTTTGGCGCCTACCGTGGGGCAAAAAATTAATTTCTAGCCTCATTTTTTACTTCTTTTGATTAATCTATTTTCTGTCCGTACGGCTCTATAGTGAAGTTTCACGCAAAATTTCTCACTCATCCACGCGAAGTTTCACAATACTTCGTGCAATACAGAGTATTTCTTCACACGGCTTCTGGTATATCTTCGCATGGACTTTAACAGTAGCAAGATATTTTTTATTTTCTATTTTCATATCAGCTATTTTCTGACTCACACGAACTTTCTAGTTCTTCGCGGGTCTTCCGACAGTTATTCGCGCTGCCCATAGAGAATCTTTATTCGACCTGCAGAGAATCTTCACGCAAACTTTGGCACCATAATTTTTCAATTTTCTATTTTTTTAATATATATCTATGTTTTTTGAACACTGATGTTTCCTATTTGCTGTGGTTTCCTGATTTTATTTATGATACAGCTTAATAGTGGTTTGCAGGACATTGAAAAAAAAAGAATAACAAACACAGACTACTAACAAATCATCTTGCAGGTTTCCTTGATCGATAGAATGCTAAACATTATTCTTGCATCTTTTTTTGTTTTATTAAAATAGGAACACACATGAAAGACTTTTAAAATGAACTTCTATTTGGTGTTTTAGGGATGGCAATGATGTCAGGAAACTATGCTCTTGCCCTTTTGGGATGATAAAAAATCTAGAAACTTTATTGTCATTTCTTTATGTGTCTGAAGTGTCTTCTAGTTTTGTAATCCCAAGGAATTGCATGGACCTATCCCCTTCCCTCACCTTCACGGATCTTGGGTGAAAGATAAATCTATACAAATCCTTTAGCATGGCTACCTCCCAAGAGCTTTAATAGAACCGGTGAGAGTGGATTTCCCAACCAGTAATAGGCTAAAGCCAAGCCCTTCTGAACCGGTATATAAAATATTTCATTGTGATTAGTCTCACAGTGACCAGGTGTTGATTATGTTATACCGAGAAGAATATCTCCCTCAGTACGCTTGTGGTGTGTAAAAACCTACAGAGCATAACTTTTGTAGGCTGAGAGGCCTTCATAACAGAGATAATCTGTCACACATATAACCACCTGAACGAATGCCCTAACTACAAACTATGTTCTAGTGACCAAAATCCCTCTATCTCTTGGCACAGAAGGTCAAAGACCAACTAAGATGTCCCACACTTTCACGGATCTTAGTAGAGACAACAGTCCCTTGGGAAGTGATTACCCTTGGGATTTGAAGCTTGGTGCGCCTGAGAAGTGAGTGCACTATAAAGAGGATCCCGTGCCTCCAAGATTCTAAATTGTCCGCTATGAGTAGGCGTGGCTGAACTTCGGTTCAAGTGGGAATTTAACAGATATTTCCCTAGCTTACCTAGGTTGTGGTGTGACTATTTGTTTTACAACAAACCAATCTATTTGATGTGTCTTGCGTGAGTGCAACATCAAAACATACCCCAAACATCAAAGAAAATGTCAAAATGATCTATTAGGGATTTTTCTTGTATGAATCACAGTGCTTGAAATAACTACTTGAACACCATGCCTTCTAATACTGATTCAGAGACAAGAAAAGCATAATTGCTAAGGACTGGATAAGGTCCTTCTTCGTTTTTGAGCTCCACATATACTCAGGCAGGTTTTACCTCTTAAGATTGTTGTTTACACAGTATTTGTTGATGTGGACACTGATTTGCTATGTATC
>MU224330.1:1787270-1803364 GCA_018584345.1 Thuja plicata | reverse complement strand
CAACAAGCTTCGGATGGCCAAAGAAAACCTAACCCTAAAGTTACAAGAGAGACAAAAGAAAGAGAGAGAAGAAGTGGTGAAGTGACTGAGTCAAAAAGGTATAAACAGATATTTCTTGTTCTTCTCCCGATCTGGCGACTGCAATCAGATTCGTAGATGGTAGCTGGTAGTATTTATGCTGAGTCCAGATAGTTGTGCTTTCCTTCTCACCTACATTCTCCTTTTATAATAACTGTCCATCTTGTCTTTGAACAGTGCAGTGCCAAGTGTTCACCTTACTCATCGTCCAAAATTTCTTCCTCTATGACAGGCTTCTTTTTCTTTGGTGTGGTCATGACTTCCCAAGCCTTTACTTCATCGTCTGATGGCCACTTGAAGTTCTGAGTACTCTGTACCTGCACCTTTTTCCTATCCCATCTTATATCAGTGATGTTCTTGACATCAAGTAGAAACTTGTTGATATCAGTCTCAGCTTTAAAGGCTTCATCCAATATCTTATTGAATCCCTCTATATCAACCTCTATTCCTAAAATAAAAGCCTCTTCACTAGGCATCTTGGTGTCAAACTCACTCTTCCAGGCATCTATAACCTTTACTTGGTCATCTTCTCCTCTTAAGGAAGGGATAAACCTATTGAAATCACTTGAAAAGAGGCTCAATTTTACCTCTATCTGATTCAATTTTCCTTTGAAGAATGAGAGAGAAATGTTAACTCTTTTGATCTCATCTTCAACCTCTGTGACTATTGGAGGAAAATCTGCTCTTATGGCTTGTAGATATGACAATTTCTCAAACAAATTTGCCCTAGTAGACCACTTTGTTAAGTAAGGGTTTATAATTACCAGGTACCTCATTACCTCAGTATGCAATGCTGGCAACTTATCATATGTGTTAACTACAACATCATCTTTGTCTTTTAGAATCTCAATTCTATGTTGCAGTATGCCTTTCAATGCCTTCAAAGCTATTGCATTTCCTTTTTCTTCATCCACCTTTTGTTCCATAGCCTCTTCTGACTTAGGCTTATCTTCAATCTGCATTGGTGGTGGTTGTGCAGGTACATATACTACCTCAGGCTTTGCCTCCAATTCATCTATCAATGTCTTGATCAACTGATCCCTCTGGTATAGTTTTATGTGGCACATGTCTCTGTCCTTAGACAGTGCACTGGTTTCTTCCAATAGAGTAGTATAGCTCTCAGACAATTGCTTTGTCTTGTCCTCATTGAGTTGAGCCTAGTGTGTCATAATTTGGGAGATTTCTAAGTCCCCTGTGTTTTGTACTGACCACACCATTTGATTCCCTACCATATTCTCTTGAATGTTTACTAACTGGGGCTTCTGGTCTTTTGGACTTAGATTCCACATTGCAAAGGCCTGAGACTTTGGGTTATACCCAAATCCTTTGATCATTTCTCCTACCTGGACCTCACTAACCATTTTAAGGTCTGGCTGCTTTTTGATTTGATCTATAATGAAAGCAGATGCTAAATCCCATCCTTCAGCCAATAAGATCCCACTTCCTAGCACCATCTACCTAGCATCTTCAGGAGAGATGTCCTCACTTTTAGGATCATAATTTTGTAAGGCCACTAGAGCTTCATTTGTAATTGTTTCTTTTCCATCCACAGTCAATTGGGACCTAAGCTGCTCTGTTTTGTGCCATCTGAGGAAGTCTTTAAACTCCTCAGTTTTTACAAAGCTGTCATCATCTAAGAATTTTTGTTGATTAAGAAATCTTTTATCAACACAGGCCCTGAGTGGTATCTCAACTTCATCTTCTGGGTCAGGCCGTTGCTTTTTTCCCTCCCTAATTTCTTTTCTCAGGTTATGATCATATAACCTGGTGCTAGGGACTAAGGCCTTAGCCTTATCCTTTTTCTTGCTTTGTCCTTCCACTGAAGGCTTCCCTAACTCCAATTTCTGCCTCTTTGCAGCAGGCTCCTCTATATCATCAGGCTGGGTGGCAAATGTCAAATCTATAATGTGTTGTTCTGCTCCCTGCAACTGTGGGATCTCAGCCATTTCTTGCCCTGAGGCTTGTTGTTGTGGAGGATTCATGGGAGGACGTGCATAATCACTGTCATCACCACTCTCATATTCTGATTCTGAGTGTTTAGGTGATTGAGCACCTTTCTTTTCCAGGACTGTATCCAATTTCTCTACTAACACATAATAGTTATCTATCATGGCCTTAATCCTATCAAAATATGGGAGATCAGGGTAAAAACCCCCAAAGGACAACCCATTTCTTTTTATTTGTGTCTGCAGCTTCAGCAACTCCTGGATTCTCAGTCTTCTCATATGAATGTCATCTTCATCCAAGAGGTTTCTTGTTGAATCTTCTTCTATGCATTCACAATGGACATTGGTATTAGGGATGGTAGGAGTATATAGTTTCCTAGCCCCTGCCATGAAGCCCTCTGGGTCAATGTACCTATAAGGGGCTGCCCCTATTTTGTACTTCTCCAACCACTGACCCACTTCATCTATGGCATTCTTGAGAATTGTAAAATTGAGAATTTTGAATTGCCTAGGGGTTATATTCCCCTTTTTATGCGGTGTAAAGTGCTCATTATCTGTTAGCATCAACTGCCAAATGAATTCCATTGCAGCTACTCTTGCAGGCACATGATATGGCAATATATGAGGTGGGTGAATGCACCCATATACTCTGATGATGGTGAAATTCTCCTCCAAGAAGAAATCACCCCAGTTATGATTTCCAGGCCAATTATCTGAATACTCACATGGCCTGAGCAGTTGTATGATCTTCAATGGGACTCTAGTCCTACTTGTCCCCAAACTCTGCACAATTGGATATACAATCCAATTCTGGAAGGCACAGTAGTCACAATCCCTAGAAGTATAATTCCAAACCCTAACCCAAAATTGGATAGGATTTGGTGCTGTCTGATAGAATCTCTGAGGAGATAAGTTATGCACATCCATGATTACAATATTGAAGTATAAGAGAACGTGCATTAGGACTGAATAATGCAAGAATTTAGGCTCCTTCTCCTTGGGGTTCTTTAATCTTTTCTGGGTTACAACAAAACCCTCATGTATTTCATCAATTATATGTTGTATGTAATCATAGCTGGTGCTTGAATGCACTTTTTGCAGGTCTAGTACCATCATTAAGATGCCAGAACTGATTCTCTCTACATCTCCATCTATCCCTAGCACTCTACATAGGGCATAAGCATTATACTTGATATAGAAGTGTAGGTCCTTGTAATAATATGGATAGGGCTCAACCATAGGACCTAAGTAATTTTTCAATTCTTTTAACATATGCTTCTGCAATAAGCCTTTTGCAATACCATGCTTGGAACTATATCTCTTCTCCTGCCTTGTCATGTCAATTTTAGTAGACATGGTACTGAATAAGCCAAAGGCTTGCATGAATGAGTTTCTATTTAAAATTAGTAGGGCAGTGCCATCATCCCTTTTGATGTTCTTTTTCAGGGCATCATAGTGATTTTCCAGGTCTAGAAATAGGTCTACATCTAAGAAAACATCAAGAACAAGCAACCTAGCTAAGCCACATGTCCAAGGGTTTGACACTGGGATGGGCTTATCAGAATTTTTATTGAAATAAGTGAAAAGGGAGTAACCTGTTGTGCCCAGGGTCACAGCATCTCGAATTTTCTTGTACTCATCCAGGAGAACATTAGCATCAGCCTTCTTATTTTGTGTTGAACCAGGCAGGAGACGCAGAAACTCATCAGAGAAACTCGCTTTTCCTTTCTGTTCTTCTCCACTCCCTCCACTTGTTGAAGTGACACTTATAGCTCTACTCATCCTTGCAATGTCTGAATCTCTTTTTTCTAACTGATATTGAAACAAATCTATTTCAGGTATCAACTAATTGTTCTGTGCATAATTTTTCTGCAATTTAGAACTCTCTGATCAACTCTGGAAACACTGCAACTGAGCAAGATATCTCTCTTTTCTAAAAAATTGGCAACTTGGTCTCTAAAAATTGAAAGCATGGTGAATGAGAATGAATGCATAATCAACTCCTTATAGCCGTCATTCAGAGTACGCATCTCATATTTCAGAAACAGAAAACCTAGCCATAGTTGCACGAAGTTGACAGGAAATCAAATTTTCAAAAATGAATCCTCGGAGCAATCATATAACGTTTAAGAGAGCTGACATGTCACATTCTAATTCATTTTCTATCTCACATCTCAGCTACTCTTTTTGCATAGTAATCAAAATACGAGCCTGTGATTGGTTGTCGAGAGATTTACTCTGTCACATCAGAAACTGCTGCCGCTTTTCAGATCTTGTAATCAGGCGACTGCATTAAGTCTCTTTGTCACGGGCTTCTGTTACTAACCATGGTTCCATCTCAAGAATTGGTGACAATGTGCATCTGTAACCTTGGCTGACCCAAGTTACAATCTGGCGACCAGGCAACACAACTGAAATCATAGTCGCGCGGAGTTAAGACTAACTCATCTTTCTTTTCGAGACCTTGCGACTTGCCATTATGCCTAACCTTCACAGTTATCTCCTTGTCACCAAATGCTTAATTTCTGTTTCAAGACTACGCTACAATACCTAGTCGCTCAGTCGGGAGATACAAGCCCTGAGTATTTAAATTTACCTTAACAGGCTATAAATGCCCTTTTTCACTTCTAACGACTGCGTGACATACCCTAATCGCCAAGTCGGGAGGACTTTTCCCTTGGGGCACTTTTCTTTCCCGACTTCGCAGCCACCATTGGATCCTTTGATTCTTTCATCTGATGGTTGTCGCTTAATCGCCAGATGTTTATGCCTGCCCTTAAATCATTCCCAGACATCGCGACAAAAGGCAAAGAACCTTAGTCTCGTTGTCACTAAATCCACTTTCTCCTTCTTGCGACCATGCAATAACCTTCTCTTAATAGCCACCCGACTTATGACACATGTCACTCGATCATTGGTTCATTTACTGCATACTGGAGAACTGAGTCATCATCTTTCTCTGGCGACATCCCGACTACACTTTGCTGCAAACTTCAAATGGCTAGTCGCGTAGTCAGCTAAAATTTCTTAACCACTATTTCTTTTCAAGACCACATGACTGAAGGCCTGACTTAACTGTTAGCTTTGATTGATTTGGCGATAATGCAACATGAAGTAATCGCGAAGTCTGAGAACATTTTTATAACTGTGAGAAATCTTCCGCGATCACCCGACTAAGCAGTGGGTCCCTTCTTCATAAAGCCTTATGATATAACTATCTCGTGACTACTCGACATGAAAGAAATCGCTGAGTCTCGGAAGGCAAAGAAATATTCTGAAGTTTAAATGAGACTACGCGACACAAGGAAAACGCTAAGTCAGGAAGACAAATGGAATATTCATTCTGGGTAACACGACGAGGCGAATTGAAATAAAACACATGCCTTTAGTGAATGGAAAAAGTAATGCTGAAACATAAGACATGACCTAGGGTTTACAAAATTCATCGTTTAATACTTGGATAGCCTAGGTTTTTTAGGGTTTTTACCAATTTGAGAAAAGTTTAGACTTGAAAACCTGAAATTTGACATGGGTAAGGGCATAATGAACAAGAGATAGCTAAATTGAACACATCAGAACTCAGAGAGCAGGACAAGGAACCAGGAAAATTAGCAAAAACAGGAAATACAACCAACATGATCAACAACTCAAAATCTTCACTCTTAAGTGTTAAACTGTCAACTTTCTCAATTTTCTATCCTGACATTTCCAGTGTTCCTCGGTCGATCCGGGTCAGATTAGGTCACTTACCCTGCTGTTAGAAGTTTGTTTGCACTTTGGATTCTTTCATTTTGACCTCTTGAACTAGTAATCTTTGATTTCATGAGTGGCCTTGCTTGGAGTTGGTGAGCAAGAAAATATCCTTGTTGAGAAGATAAACCTTTGGATCCTTTAATAACACGCTTGGAGAGTTTTAGTAATCTCTTGTACATTCACTTCCATAAAAATTCAAATTCAATCAATATAACTTGGGTAAATCATCCTCCTTATCCATATGTGTTAGGGTATTCACCCATTCAGTGGGAACCTCTATGGCAATGTTGGTTTACGCCTCTTACAAAATTCTATCTTATCACCTCTCTTTTGGACAAGTGAGTGCTTTCACTATCCTGGTTTGGTACCAATGTTTCTTAGGGTCATCCTATCACCTAGTACCTTTTATTTCATGCTAGTTACAACAAGATATCAAGTAGATCAAGGAAAGCGACCCCAAGTAGTCTTTAACCAATTACCCTTAGTTGAATCTCACCAAAAATGTAAGGGAAAAGAACCCATATTTGATCAATTTCCCAGGAGAAACTCAGAAGTTTGGTTTGATTCCAAGAGTAACCTTAGTGAGTTGAGTACACCCTTAGCATCTTCTCACTCAAATATGGATATGAGTTAAACAATGAATCAACAAGAGAGGGGAGAGATGGATAAACACCTTGATGACATATTTGAAAGACATAGAGATACCATTTCATTTGGTAGTTCCTCTCGTGAAAGTCAACCAGTCTCACCCCTTATCTCAATGAGATATCTGGATGCACACCAAAGGGCTAAAAGAGATAAGAGGCAAGCCTATCGAGAAGAACAATCACAACATGAAAACCAAGATGATGAACCTTGTGACACTCGTGTGAATACAACATACGCCAATGAATTGTTTAGACATTCAAGACAAAGTTCACCGCTCAAAACATCTTCAAGATACACGAGTTAAAGACTTAAGAAAATTGAGCATGAAAAGAAAGCCTTCCAAGAAAAAAAATCTAAAAATGAAGAGTTTGGAGAGACAAACCTTGTTGGAAATAGAAAGGAATGCCTTCCAGGAAGAGAAAGATAGACTCTTGGCTCAACACCTTAATGATCAATTTAACAACATGCATGTTGGTAGTGGAAACAACTCTCCTCCATCCACCCCTCCTAAGACTTGACAAAGTGGAAGACATTCAAGAACACCTTCACGATCTCCTAGCCCTAGAGGAAGAAGGGCTTCAATACATGATCATTATAGGAGACAAACACCTCTTAGGAACTCAAGACAACCTTCACAATGTGCTCACCATGGTTCACAATATGGGGGTAGTAGCTCGAGTTTTGATCTCAACTCCCAAGACTTCATGAAGATACAACAAGAACCACTCTTCCAGCAGTATGTGGAGAGATGCTTAGAGAAAAACAAAGACAAGTTCCTAGAGATTTTAATCAATAAGGGTGCTAGAGTACCCTGCAACTTTGATGTGGACAAGAAGATTAAGAAGCAAGGTCCATCTCAAGAAGAAGAGATCAAACAAATTAAGAGTATGATGGAAAATATGTTGGCACCCAAGAGTTCATTCTCACTTGATTCAATTTGTCCTAATCCTTTTGACAAAATTGTTAGCATGAAAGACTTCCCTAGAAAGGTTGAGATCTGTCAATATGATAAGTATGATGGGAATGGAGATCCACATGATCACATGCGTCAAGAATATACCACAAGTTTTGAGTTCCATCAAGATGACTCGTACCTCATGAGATTGTTCCCAAGGATTCTTAAGGGTCAAGTGATGGAATGGTTCACCAACATGACTCCCCCCGTTAAAAATTTCAAAGAGCTCGTCCATAGATTTGTCCAAAACTTTGTATACAACCTTTCAAGATCTATCACCATGTTGGACTTATGAAACTTAAAGAAAAACCAAGTGGAATCCTTTGTTACTTTCTTGCAAAGGTGGTGACGAGAATGCTCTCACTAGTCTAGGACCATCCCTGAAAATGAGAAGATTGACATCCTTGTTAGGAACTTGGTTCCCGAGATGCGGTATGAAGTTAGGAAGATGGTTTTTGGTTCCTTTTACACCATGGTTGAAACCGCATGTAGGATTGAGGATGTTTTGAAAGAACAAGGAATTCTGACCAAATATGGAAACCACAACAACAAAAATGGTCAAAATAACAAAAACACTAACAAGGATAAAGGAAAGAACTCACATTGTAATAGGAACAAACACATGGTCAATGATGGAGTTGTGGACTCCTCCCAACCCAAAGATAAATTTGTGCTCCACTTGTCTAGTGTTGTTAAAACCATGAAACATTTTAACTCAATACATCTAATCAACAAGTGAACAAGCCAAGATACCAAGATAGGCCTAAGAAAGAGAGACGTCGGTTTTCAAAACTTGGTGATTCATATGAGGATATCTTGAAAAAAATCATTGCTAAAAACCTTGCACATCCTCAAGATCCTGCAAATCATTATATACCTAATGTTAAGCCACATTGGTGGGATGAGAAAGCCTTTTGCAAGTTTCATAATGGCATTGGACATGATATTGAAAACTGTTGGAAACTCAAACATATCATCCAAGATCTCATTGAGAATGGAAAACTTAAGGTAGATGGATTGAAAACCAATGCTGATCATATGGAATTCAAAAAACCTTTTCCCAAGTATGAGAAGGGGGAAACCTCTAAAACTAAGAATGGCAAGGCTGAGATCAATTACACTTACACAGATGCAGAGAATGTTGTCAACATGCTTGAAGTTGAAGAAGAGAATGTCAACATGATGAGGGATAAATATCCCTACGGTTATGATCTAGACGTGGACTCTCCTCCTATCTTTGATGAAGAACCCATCGTGGTGCCAAGGGGTCCTAACTCTAGAGTGTCATCTCAAAATCTCAATGTTGTCACATGAAGTCAAGGTCCCCTTGTCATTAGAGGACCCAGTTCGAGTCAACCAAGTAAACCAAAGCAAGTGGCATCAAAGAATGTCACCTCAAAACCAGTAGTCAATCCTCAGTTAAGCTATAATATTGTCAATCTATTGCAAAGAACCCTAGATCATATTTCAATCTTTGAGCTCTTAAATTTTTCCCTGAGACACAAGCAAGTCCTTGAGGTTGCTTTGCACACAATGAACATCCCCAACAACTTAGACGTTGATCAATTCTAAAACATGGTTAACCATATTCCTAGCCCTTATTACCTTATTTTTTTAGAGGATGATGATAAAGCTTTGAGCCACCCACCCAATCTCACTCTTCATATTGACGTCATGATCCACAAAACCCATGTTAGGCGCGTGTTGATAGATGGGGGTGTTGGGCTTAATATTTGTTCCTTTAGTCTTTTGAAAAAGTTGGGTTATTCTGAACAAGTCATAGATACTAGGAAAAAGATCACCATCAAAGCCTATGATGAGGTAGAAAGAAGTTCAAAGGGGTTGGTCATCCTTCTTGTTAGGATTGGCCCTGTTGAAAAAGATATTTTATTCCAAATAGTTGACGCTATCCCCCTTGCATATAATATCTTACTCGGTAGACCATGGATTCATGATATACAAGTAGTGTTGTCTACCTATCATCAGTGTGTTAAGTTCCCTTACAATGGAATAGAGATTTGTATACCTAGGGATAACACTTTATCTATTAACTTGGTTTCAGTGGGTGCTCATGTTCCCCTCAATAGAGAAGCAGAAGACTTTGATGCAACCTTAGCTGAATGTAAAGACAAGTTCAAGTCATTAGACCTTGGCATGGGGGGTATCAACTCAAATCCCTCACAACACTACTAGTTTCACCTAGGTCTTATTGCAAGCCTTCACAAGAAATGAGACCTTCCTCTTCATCTATGACTTTATTTGGCACATTTGTAATCCTCAGTGCCTATTCAAGATGAGAAAGAAGAGACAAATGTTAGAGACTGGATTTATAGAGAAGAGAAATACATACATAATGAGAACTTCTCTCCCTCTCCTAAGGCTTATGGAAGAGGGTATACTTTTTTCAAATAGATGCGCTATCTCAGACATGGCCCTCTTAGTCATAGATTGGATGCTAGAGCCGAACCCCTTGATCATAATCTTTTTGGATGCAAGTCTAAGAAGACGGTTGGCCTAGGATTTGCGAGTCGCAATAAGAACACTACTCCTATCCTTGATGAGTCAGATAGTGAAGATGAACCAGAATACATACCTAATTTGACAAATTAGCAAGACATGTGTAAATATTGGGTCCCTTCCACTAATATCCTTTGGGGATATCTAGATAGTCTAGTTACTCCTGAGATAGTTACAACCTTAGAACAAGATGAATCATATGTAGAAGATCCTCTCAGAGAATGTCAATGAAAGAAGCTTGTTTGTTTGATGGAAAGAGAAGGTGTTACCCTTGATGACACTAGAACTTCAACAACAAGACATCCCAAACCTTCATGGTGTAAACATCCTAGTCAAAGTTTAGAAACAAGTTCATGTGAGTATGAATGGGACTCCTTCTCATAGCCTTCCATGGTTGACATGGATGATGATGTCATCCACACTTATAGTTCTCAACCCAAGGTAGCCGATAAGTCACATGTAGGATTAGAGGATTTGAACCCACATGTTGCCTAAGTAGATGATTCTTCACTTGTTAGGACGAATCCCAATTTGGGTATCTTAGAAGGATACTTGATAGACTCCAAATATTTGGTCACTAGAGATGATATCATTCACATTTACAACCTTGAACCAGCCATTAACTTACCACTTGTTCATCCTAACCTCATTGACTGGTCCCAATTCTATCAAGAACCTTAACTCTTAATGTTTCAAAATGATTATGAGATATCCTATTGCTTGAATGCCATTAAACCCGTAGCATCTTCCACCAGTGAACTAGCTACCAGTATGATAGAGCCAGACATCAAGTACCTTAGTCACAAAATAAAAAGAAAAGAAAATCAAAAGAATAGGAGTTGTGATAGCGAAAACCACTGTGTGGCGGTGTCAGAACCAAAAAAAAATAAAAATAAATGACATATCCAAGGGTGAAAACCTCTCTGAGGCACCTAAGGATGAGGTACTTGATCATCTCCCTAGCTACTTTCAAGATAGATCTTCAGTACTTATTGAACCAACACAAGAAGTCAATTTGAGTGCAAATGAGGCTCCATAGATAGTACACTTGGATGATTCCTTGTCACCACAAGAAAAAGAAGCCTACACTAAGTTCTTACAGAAAAAGAATATCAACTTTGCAAGGACTTATTCAGATATGCTAGGGTTGGACACTAATTTTATTATGCATCACTTGTCCATAGCTCCGGGTGTCAAACTGGTTAAACAGAAATTGAGAAAGATGCATCCTCACATAGCTCTCTTAGTCAAAGAAAAATTAGAGAAACTCCTTGGTGTGGGATTCATAAGAGCTATTGCCTATGCTGAATGGATATCAAACATTGTACCAGTTTCCAAACAAGACAAATCCATTCGAGTTTGCACAGATTTTAGAGATGTCAATAGAGCATGCCTAAAGGATGACTTTCCACTTCCCAATATAGACATGATAGTGGATATGACTACAGGTTATGATGTTTAATCCTTGATGGATGGTTTTTTCAGATATAATCAGATTAAGATAGCTCCTTAAGATCAAGAAAGTACTACATTCACTTGTGCATAGGGTACCTATTGTTGGAACATTATGCCTTTGGATTAAAAAATGCAGGAGCCACCTATCAATAAGATATGACAACCATTTTTCATGACATGATGCATAAAAACATGGAATATTATGTGGATGACACCTTGGACGAGTCTAAGAAAAGAGACACACACGTAGATGATTTAGAAGTCATTCTAGATCGCATGGAACAATTTCAACTAAGGTTAAATCCTAAAAAATGTGCATTTGGAGTCAACTCTGGAAAACTACTAGGATTCATAATTTTAGCAAGAGGAATAGAGGTAGACCCTAAAAAAGTCCAAGCAATCATAGATATGCCACCTCCTAGAAACATTGGTCAAATGAGGAGCCTTCAAGGACGTCTTCAATCTATAAGGAGATTCATTTCACAGTTGGCAGATAGAGCTCAACCTTTCAAAAAGAACTTACACAAAGGAGTCAAATGTGTTTGGAATGAGGATTACCAAAAGAGCATAGATCAAATCAAGAAATACTTGGAAAATCATCCCATTTTAATGCCTCCTATCCCAGGGAAACCACTTATTCTATACATTTTAGTGATAGAATCTTCCTTGGGGGCATTACTAGCTCAACTTGATGAACATGGGAAAGAAAGAGCAATATACTACATTAGCCACACTCTTGTTTCATATTAGGTTAACTACACTAGCATTGAGAAAGCTTGCCTTGTAGTTGTGTTTGCTTCCCAAAATTTGCGACATTACATGCTTACGCACATTGTACACCTCATAGAAAAAATAGATCCACTCAAGTATTTTCTAGGTAAGGTCGCCCTCATAGGTAGACTTGCTAAATGGACGATAATCCTTTCAGAGTTTGGCATAGAGTACATTGAGCATGAAGAAATCAAAGGACAAGCCATATATAGCAGATCATTTGGTTAATTTCCCAATACAAGATAATGCACCTATTGAAGTTGACTTCCCAGATGAACACCTCATGTATATGACCGAAAGAACATGGAAGATGTTCTTTGATGGATCCTTTATGAAAAATGGTTCAAGAGATGGTGTGTTGTTTGTTTCTCCTCATGGGTACATGATTCCTAAGTCTTACAAGTTATTGTTCCCATGTACAAACAACATTGATGAGAATGAAGCTTTAAAAAATGGACTTAAGATGGCCATAGAATGGAGAATCACAGAGTTACACATCTATGGGGATTCACAGTTGATAATCAACCAAGTCAATGATGAATATAAAACAAAAAATGAGAAACTGGTACCTTACAAGGAAATGGTTGATTCCTTGAAATGATACTTCACATTTGTCACATTTTAGCAAATCCCTAGAGTAGAAAACAAAGCAGTTGATGCTATGGCTACACTTGCTTCACTCCTTCAGTTACGGCAACATGAATCCAGATTTGAATTCCTGGTGGAGGAGCTACATCACCCTATCTATGAACCCCAAGAAAGTAATGTCATTTGTACCCTTGTTAGTCATGATTCATCCTGTTATGGTGCCATTTACTCATACCTTCATGATGGAATTATACCTAAAACCTTTAACTGATCTGAATGCAGAAACCTCACCCGAAATGCCTCTCGCCATTCCCTTATCTCTGGTGATTTGTATAGGAGGGGTTTAGATGGAACACTTCTTATATGCTTAGAAAAGGAAGAAGCCAACTAAGTGTTAGTTGACATCCATGAGGGCATTTGTGGGGGATATTCCATTGGTCTTTCCATGGTTGGAAGGTTTCTTAGGGTGGGGTACTATTGGCCTATGATGTAGATTGACACGGTAGATTTTGCTAAGTCGTGTGAAAAGTGTCAAAAACATGGTAACCTGATACATGCTCTAGGCAAGGAGCTCATCCCTTCTATATCTCATTGGCCATTTCAGCGCTGGGCCTTTGATCTTGTTGGGTAGATTCATCCCAACTCATCAGTGGACACAATTTTATTATCACTGCTACTGATTTCTTCACTAAATGGGTACAAGTTTTCCTACTTTCTTTTGCCTCGAGAAAGATAGCCTCTCTATTCATTCTGAACCATATCATCTTTCGATATGGAGTGCCTTCCTATATTATCACTGACAATGGAGGCCAGTTCAAAAATAAAGACCTTAAACAAGTTTGCAAGAAATTCAAGATTAAAAAAAATTGGTCCTCAATTTACTTCCCGCAAGGAAATGGTCGAGCAGAGGCATCAAACAAAACCATTCTTAAAATCCTACATAGAACAGTTTGCAAGAATGGTAGAGATTAGCACTTACAGATAAATATGGCTTTGTGGGCCTATAGAACAAGTATTCGTACTCCTACTGGGGCTACTCCTTCTTCCCTTACATATGGCGTTGAAGCAGTGTTACCTTTAGAGGTTGAGATTCCTTCACTTAGAGTTTCCCTCAAAGCTCTAGTTACAAATGAACACTACCACGCCATGAGACTTCAAGAGTTATAACTTACAGATGAGAAACGTCAAGCATCATTTGACCATATGAGGGTTTATCAAATGCGCATGTCCAGAGCCTTCAACAAAAAGGTTCTCCCTAGAGAATTCCAAGTGGTATATCTTGTCCTATGTGAAAATCCTAAGAATCAACAGCATAGAGATCAAAAGGGAAAATTTGAACCTAATTAGCTTGGACCTTACATCATTACAAAATCTTTTGGGTTAGGTACTTATTTACTATCTATAGCAGAGGGAGAGCAGCTCCTTGATCCTATCAATGTCTTTCACCTAAAGAATTTCAATCCATGATGCCCATTTTTTTGGGGGGCACCCTTTGTACATACTTATTGATCCTAAGAAAATCCAAAAAAAATGATATATTGTCAAAAATTCTAAAAATCAGAAAATGTCCTAAAAAAATGGTCATCTTAGTGAAAACCTAGCAATAGAAACTTTGATGTATCTCCAAATAAATTATATATTACAAAAGTATTAAAAAAATTAAAAAATTAAAAAATTAAAAAAAAATAGAAAAATTGCCTTGGTGAAAACCTAGAAACGGGCGCCTTGGCTGGAAACATGTGTTGTTTATCCATCATGCCTTGTCCTTATTGCCTTGGTTTGGAATGGTCTTTTTCTTTTTCTAGGGGGCCTAACTATGTTAGGTTTGGTCTCTTGTATGTGTTAGTCTTTAGGACATATCACAAATGGTGTTTTTCAACACCACCCCAACTGTGTTTTTCAACACAACCCCTGACATTGAGTGTTTTTCAACACTTATTGGTTTGGTCTTCCCCAATTTTTTCATGTGATCTTACCTACTTGCAAGCATTCGATCTTTATACTCAGCACTTAGTATCAGTTAACACACTTACATTTTTAAACACAACACTTAATGCTTGAGCTATGTCATGATCTTTTCTTTGTGTGCTGACTGTTATTGATTTTCGTTGAGTGTCATTGTCTAATAAGTCTCTTAGGTATGCATAGCTAGAGAAATTGGGGCATGGGGCATGTTTTTATCTTTTGGGTGTGGTCTTGAAACTCTAGAGTGTCTATTTTTTTTCCCTTGAAACACTTAGGAGATTTGAGGCATCATCTTTGACTTTTTTGCACAACCGTTATTATGGTCATCCCGGCATCTATGCCTTGATGTGAGCGTGGTTTTGCTATATTAACTTGGGTAAGCTAACATCAAAGTCATCTTGACCTTTATGTCTTTGATTCTTATGTTAGAATATTTCCACATTCCAATCCAATATAAATCACATTCATATCTTCAAAGTTGCGTTGGTCACTAGTGATGATTGTGCAATTTTCTGATGTCCGTTAATAATGGTCCAATGATAAAAATAAGTTCCTTAAAATTCTCTAATGAATGATGAACACAAAATCCTATGTTACAGTTTCTCTATAGCAAGTACACCTTTGCAATTTTCATGTAGCTTGCATTGTTAGACCTTATGTTGTATGTGGTAAATTTGGCCTTGTTAACTCACCATACACTTCAACATAGTCCTTCTTCACTAGATACATACAAGACTGAATATGAGATTATTCATCCTGTCTGCCTACATGATTCAACCTATTGCCTTCTATCTAGATGGGGTTTCGAAATAGCTCTCAGAACGAGAGTCTCACAACCATAGACCAATCTAGGAATGAAGGATTTTTCTCCATGAATGCAATACAATGCAAGATTATTCTAAGAATTGAAAGATGTAAGCTTAGTCTAAGACATGATTTCAATGCAATTATTCTAGAAATTGAAATTAATCTATTGCAAAATGAAATTATTCTATATGAGATTATCAATAAATATGGAAATAATTCAGTATTCTAACAATGCATGAAAGTGAGTGGGGGTTTTGAATGAAGAATGAGAGTTCTTTTATAGACTTAGAGATTATCAGAATAGAAAATTTCCTCTTTGAAATAAAATAGATAGAAAAGCCAGTTTAGAATAGAAAGCTTTATTTAAAAGAATACAATAAATTGTTTTCTCTCTACTTTAACTATTTTCTTTCTTTGATTTTATCTATTTTATTTTATTTTAATTGTTTTCTTTCTCTTTAAAGCACAATTAATTCAAAGAGTTTATTTCTGAACAGAAGAAAGATTTTTGAGAGAATATCCAATTAATTAAATAAATATGACCTCATAAATAGGTTTTTCTCAATTATCTGAATATTTAAATTCAATTATTGAAATGAGGATATTTATTT
>MU224330.1:1771200-1782674 GCA_018584345.1 Thuja plicata | reverse complement strand
GTACTCCAATCAAGTCTGTGTGGCCATTATTATGTTTTCTTTCATTATCTTTTGAATCCCCCCTTCCCAGGTTAATTTTTAAGGTTATCACTTTTTACAAACCCACCCATAGGATCATCTGGCAACCTCTTTAGGGTTCCAACACCTATGGTGAGCCACTCACTTAAGATTCCTAGTCCCTTACCCCATCACAAGCTAAAGATACAAGATAACATTTCCAAGTCCTGATTCATAGGTTTAGGAAAATCCCCTACGCACTCAAGCCCTCAGAGCAAGTCCTAACCTTAGCCATATACATAACAGGAACCATTGGAAGAGTGTCTATCACAAGATACCTAAAATCATATCATATAAATTTCCACATGCATAAATACAACTTTCCACGACTTATTTATAGGTCTAGGGAACCCTCCCGTACACATAGGCCACCGAGATGAGTACTAGCCTCATAATCTAAGCTCAAGTTTAAGCCAAGTTCATAAACACCACATATAACACCATATAACATAAAAAAAAATAGTTAATGAACATACATAGGTGATACAAATTTCCGCATGCATTAACACAACATTATGATAAACTTAAAACAATAAAATAAATATTAAGAGAGGTACAAAGATGCACACATAGACCAGGATCAAGGTTGGAAGATACAGACCAAACCCCAAGCCAAACAAGTACTCAACATTGAAATCCATGACTCCAAAGTTTACAAAATATGTCCAAATAAAACATAAAAGTAATCTAAATTATAAACTAATAAATATTGATGGGGAAATGACTAATTCTAAAAACATATATATGACTGTCATAAAAATACAGTCTTAGTACGATGAGCATAACTTTTTTTTAAACCGTTGGATCTTCCTAATTTTTACATATGTTGGACAAAACCTAATTGTGCATAATCTCATCAGAGAGATTTTCAAAATAATATCTGGTTCAAAAGTTATGCACAACGCAATACAGGTATAGAAAAAATAAACCAGAATATTTTGTCTCTTTCCAATTAACATATCCTTTTCCATTATCATCCTAATTAAAAATCATTCCACAAAATAAAATTTGCAGGCCATATGAACAATATAAATATTTAAGAACACACACATATACACAGATCAATATATCAAATTATAATTCTATAATCAACCATAGACTTCCAGGAAAGATTTCATAAAACAAAAAAAACTATAAAACATATATATTCACTTTTGGGAAACACATAGAAATATACAGAACATAAGATGTTTATATTTTCTTTTTTCAATACATAGTAAACAATCACATATCAATCCAATAACATATCATTTATATAAATAAACACACACACACACACACACACAGGAGAATTGGAGAATTCATCCCAGTATAGACCCTACCTGGGGTCCTGTGGAGAAATTTTCTTCTCTTGACTGGAGTCTCTCTGTAGATCTTCATGCCTTGAGTAGATAGCCTCATAAAAGCTTCCTCTGGCAGTCAACTCCAAGAAATTCACACACACTATTCATCACCAAATAGAGAATCTTACGCTCACAAAAACTTCAAATATATTTTCAGAAAATACTTGCAGGCGATTCCCAAAAATCTTCCATAAAATTATTCTCTCCACAAACCACCCAAAATTACACATATTTATCCTCCAACTATGTGGTTGGAGGAATTGCTTTACGGGAAGCAACTTCTCCAAATTTTCTAGTTGGTTGAAGATTAATTAAAAATCTTCCCGTAACACATAATAAAGTTTTTAATAAATTTAATTAAAAATAATTTTAAAAGAAACCATAACAAGAAAGTCAAACAAATAACCTTCAAGGAAAACACATAGCACGCATGGAAACCAACTAGCCTAACTTATAGGAGGTCTCAAGTTCAACTCCCTCCTAGATAGCTAGTTTTACTACAAATAGCATTTATTTTTATTATTCCTATTATTCATATTATTTTCACTTTTTATTTATTTAATACACTTCATTGAATTCACTTCAAATAACATACCACTAAAACAATCAGTAAATCCATACAAATATTATTATTTATATAAGCATGGGTATATGTGTGTGCACCCACATATACACATACCTATATAATATACCATCAATATAACACATAAAATAAATATATATACATATACTTACAAGGATAATTCTAACTCACATCAAAAATCACATAACAATGTCGAATCATAGATCACAAGACCACATCACATACCACATTCAAATTCCCCAACTAGGGTAACCTCCTAAATAGAAATCTAAGTCCACGGGTAACCTTGAGAGTAATCTTGGTAATATCTCCACACAACAACAATTTGAGGATTTTTAAGGCACGCTCAGACCTGTGTAGCCAGGTGGAGTCGATGCCTGGTACCTACATCCTGCAAAATCAAACAACACACACACACACACACACACACATATATATATAAACAGACAATGGTAAACAAGGAAGGAGAGTGCGACATCATGTGGACCTCCTATAGGAGTAACTCCAACTGCCTCCCCTCATCCTACATTCACATCAGATAGTGACATCAATAAAGCATAATTGGATTAGTGTGGTTAGTACCAGAATAATCTCTTTTACATATTGTATAACAAGAATGCATCATAACATATTCATGTAAATGTAAATCATCTATTAACTTTCACAAACCCATTTAACCATCAGGCATGTACTTAAAATATCCCATTATCAAATCAAGATAAACAAATCATATAACCCTAAATGAATTAATCATGTCTAATCCCAAGTAACGTTATTAGAGAAGATAACACATCTAATCCTTAAGTGGCTATAATCAATTAACCTAAGGTAAACATAAATATTAATAATGATCATTTCACATAGAAGCATATAAGTCTATTAGGTAATCCTTTTAGCATTAAGGTCCTAAACTATCGTTGACACACAAGAAGATGTATAGGAACATACCTATGCAATATTATTATTTACCATATTAAAATATGAAGTTATGGTGAGTTGGAAGAAGTTCGGTTTAAGCAACCATCTCAAGAAGGGTCATTCTCAACTATAGCTCTTCCTAATTTCTAGTGAGCATAACCAAGACTTGATCGGGTTGGAGGGGTATTACATTTTATGTCATAAGGAGTGGTTTGTTCAGAATTGTCTTCTCCTTTATAGATTCAAGCTTTGATAGCTTTGTCTTTAGCTTCTTCTAATGGTACTGTAGCTTGTACAAAGGTACCACCATACTTTGTTGGAGGAGGAACCGTAGAAGGTTTAGTGCTCTCGGAAGGTCTCCCAAAATAACATGGAGACAAAGGAAAAGATGCAATAGATAGCACAGGTTCCATCCAATATCCTCCCATATTAGTTTCTTTGAGTATCATCTTTTCCATTTCTTTTAATTTTTTCTCAAGGAGTTCAATAGATTCTTTGTTGGTAGGCACAAAGATGTCAGCAGATTTTGTGAGGGCTTTGCAATCATAGCGTGTATTAGCAGGTATAGTCACTTCAGATCCTTGGAATGGGAATTTAATGCACTGATGGTATGTGGAAGGGATAGCTTGCATTTCATGGATCCATGTCCTTCCTAATAGAATATTGTATGTCAAAGGGATGTCAAGCACTTGACAGATAACATCTCATTCAACAGGGCCAACTCTGATAGGAAACACAACTAGCCCCTTGGATTTACATTCTTCCTCATTATAGGCCTTAATAGTAATCTTTTTGCGAGCATCAATGCAATCTTTTCCATAGCCTAACTCAGTAAGGAAACTAGCAGAGAAAATGTTTAGGCCAGTGTCGTTATCTATGAGAACACGGCGAACACACTTGGGACCAATCATGACTTCAATGTGCAAAGGGTTATTATGCGGGTGACTCAAAGAATGGTCATCTTCCTCAGAGAAAGACAAGTAATGTGAGGAGGTCAAGTGACCTACCATGGATTGAAACTGGTCGAGATCAAGATCTTTTGGGACATTTTCCTCGGTGAGGGCTTTGTCCAAGATTTCCCTATGAGCAGGGGAGATTTGGAGGAGCTCAAAAATAGTTATCTGAGCATTAGTACATTGCAATTGATCAAGAATGTTGTAATTGGCAGCATTAGATGAAGAACCCACTTTTGGATTCTTATTGGTAGAGTCAACCTTAGCTTTTTCTGAAGGTTGAGTTGATGTAGACAAAGAAGGCTCAGGGCCTTTGATGATGATCTTAGCACGAGATCGAGTAACAACATTAGCGCTGACTTGAGACTACTGTTGTTTAGAAGATTGAGGTGTAGATCCTCGTAAAATGAAAGGTGTTTTGGACTTGAAAGTATCTTCCCTTTCCTTGAGAATAATGACATTACAATATTCAGCATCAACAGGTTCAACCATATTAATGACATTGTCATTATTGGTGTATGTATAGTTGACCTTAGCATCAGTGTTTTTTCCTTTAGAAGATTCACCTTGTCTATGAGGAGGAAATGGATCTTTGAAAGCTTGGTGATCAGAATTTTTTTTGTGACCTCCCAGAGCAATAACCTCACTATCGATGAGATCTTGGATTTTATGTCACAATTTAAGACAAGTAGCTATTTTATGACCTTTGTTTTGGTGAAAATCACAATAAGCGAATTCATTCCACCAAGAGGGTCTTGGTTGTAGATCATAAGGTCATGAATTATCCAGTGGAGTGAGTAAATGGTTGTCCACAAGAGTCTTGTAAACTACCTCAAGAGGTTCTCCTAAAGGAGTGAATTCATGCTTGAGTCTAGGAGCCCAAGGTTTAGGTCCAGAAAATCATGAAGTACTTGGTTTGGAATTTGTTGTAGCCTATTCAGTGGCTTTGGCCGCTTGCATCATGGTAGTGAGATTAAAGGCAGCCCTGGAAGGCTTAGGAGTCACATTGTCTACAACTCCATCATTCACAACATTTTGGTTCTTGTTGGGAAATTTGGGTTTATCTTTGCTTGAGGAGGAAGACCCTTGTTTATTTTCCTTATGTAAGGTCAATTCCCCTTTCTTGATCATAAATGTCTCGATTCGTACAGCTTGTTTAATCATGTCATCAAAGGTTAGAGGACCTTGTAGCTGTACTTGATACCCAAAGTTGGGGAGAAGATTATCGAGAAAGATGTCCAACTTTTTGGATTCGGAAATCTTGTGAGAATATCATGTATAAATTTGTCTCCATCTTTGGAGAAATGCCAAGAAGGATTCCCCATGATTTTGTTTCAAGTTGCAAAGATCTTGGATATGAACCAGATGTTGGATATTGTGAGAATAGTGTTTTAGAAATAAATTGGCAATTTTGTCAAAAGTTTTGATGCCAGTTGGTAGTCTAGAGAACCATTCCATAGCTGACCCTCCCAAACTAGGTGGGAAAAGACACATGATATAGGTTGTGTCATGTATGAATTCCATGGAGAGAGCACCAAACTCTCTCAAATAGTCTTGAGGGTCAGATGTACCCAAGTATTTATCATATTTAGGAAGTTCAACTCCTTTGGGAAAAGGAGGCATGCAAAGATATTTGTCAAATGGGAAAGGACAGATGCTTTCCATTTTGAATTATGTGACAGGTTTGTCTTTCTCTTTCAAGAGTTGAGAGAGTTTCTCTTGCATAGTTTGCATTTCTTTTTGCAAGTGGGAGTTTTCAGTTTCCTCCTCTTTCTCAACAAGTGTTTCTACATCATAGTTGGAAGGTAACTTAGCCCCTTGATTGGCTAGTTCAAGAATATATTTCTCTTTCTCCTCAGCTAGGAGAACTCCCATCATCCTACATAAATCTTTATTAGGATGAGCTTGTGCAATCTCTTCTTGAGTTATTTCTAATTCTACATCGTTATGGGGGTCTTGAGAATGGG
The DNA here is from genome assembly GCA_018584345.1 of Thuja plicata. NCBI lineage: Eukaryota > Viridiplantae > Streptophyta > Pinopsida > Cupressales > Cupressaceae > Thuja > Thuja plicata. The sequence goes on along the minus strand of MU224330.1, from coordinate 1,776,853 downwards.
ACTTACCCCAAGTTTTAAAGAGGTCAGCTCTGCAAGCCTCACCTGATAGGTTATGATATGCCATCTTGCTAGAATGCAAGGATTCAAGGTGTAAAGACTCGGTATGAAAAGATTGAGTGTTCGCAGAATTTGGGTCTTCTTGGAACAAAGGATTTTGAACCCGACTAAGATCCATTGGAAATGACCATTTATTATAAGGTCAACATATCGGGGAAGGAGATCGAGATGATTCCTCACTAGATGTAGCCAGTAATGGTGTGGAAAGTACAAATTCATCTTGATTGATTGAAGAAAATTTTTTGCCACTTCGAGTTGTGACAGTCATAGACAAAGTTTGAACAAGGAATGTGAACTAGGACCAAACTTAAAACTGTCTCAAAGTAATTGTATAGAACGTGCCAAAAGGTAAAGTATCCTTGGTACAAATCATCGAAGACAAGGCTAGAATAGCCAAGAGATGACTATTGTGACACAAGGCATGACAACACAGATGAAAGAGATCAAAAAGGCATGAGATGAGACCAGTTTAAGCAAGAATCACGTAGTTCTCAACCCAAGAAACCAAGTTTCAGACTGTGTGAAGATGGAGGGCAGAAAAATAGACCCACATCAGAGACCAAATTTGACAGATTTACACCTGACTGATAGAAATTAGCTTGCGGTTTTGGAAAAAAACTCTAGACTCACGCGAAGAAATGCTCTTTCGCGTGAAGATTCTCATCGACATGCGTGAAACTTTGCAATATCACACGAAGAATGACACCAGACTGGTGAAGAAAAAAATGACAGAATAACAGGACTATTGTCAAATGTCACACGACAGTTTATAGTGTATCACATGAAGATTCTCAGAGAATGATGTAAAGATTGGGAAATGTCCCGCGAAAATGTGCAAATTTTGACAAATGAATGTTTACAAAATCAGATAGTTGAGACCAGTTTGCGTTTCCCAAGATAAAGTCATGTTGTTTTTTGACAGATAGTTTGAGTTGCAGATTGTTTTGGACATGTTCAAGATTGATAGTTTGTGTGTTTTGACGATAGTTTTGATTGTTGAAGTGATACACCCATGCAAAACACATTAAACAGAATGTTTGTAGTACCAGAATAAAAATATCACAATCCTAGGATAGCTAGGACAATATCTATTGAATCCCCACTTGAACCAAAGTTCAGCTACACCTACTCTTAGCGGACCACTTAGAAGCTTGGAGGCATGGGCTCCTCCTTACATGTGTACTCACTTCTCAGGCACACCAAGCTTCGAACCCCAAAGAAATTTCTTCCCAAAGGGTTGTTGTCTCTACTAAGAGCTGTAAGAGTTTGGGGATTCTTAGTCAGTCTCTGACCTTCCATGCCAACAAATAGAGGTTTTTGGAAACTAGAACAATAGTTTGTAGTAAGGACATCCATTCAGGTGGTTGTGATCAAGTCATTTTCCCAATTAAGGGGGCTCTCCCAATCCTTTCAAAGCAAGGCTTTCAGCTTAACCATGTAGGGACTTTAACACACCACTAGGGTACTGGAGGAGATTTTGGTTGCCATAATGAATTCACACCTATCTATTCTGACATTAATCACAATAGCATTTTTTGTATACTAGTTTGGAAGGGCTTGGCTTTAGCCTGTTACCAGTTGGGCATCCACTCTCACCGGCTCTGCTAAAGCTCTCGGGACGTAGCCACTCTAGAAGAATCACATGAATTTATCTTACACCCAAGATCCATAAAGGTGAGGGGAGAGGATACGTTAATGTAGTTCTTAGGATTACAATCTAAAAAACACTTCAATCACGCAAGACAATGATTCATTTTAAGCCCCAACCGAAGTGTGTTTTAACTACTAAAAATAGACATAAGAATTTGTGAAAACATGCAAGGTCTTTGAAAAACGTCCTACAATAAACCCATTATTAGTTTGTAATGCATTTCTTCATATCAACGTCCTACAATCAACATGTTAGAAGTTTATGATGGCTTTTCTTTATCTCAGCGTCCTGCAAACCACTGTTAAGCTGTTTCAAAAGATAAAATCAGAGAAACACAAATGTCAGAAAATAGCAGATGGTTAGAAAACTGAGACAAGAAAATATGAAATGAAAGATCTGGTGTGTAATTTTGCACAATAATGTATACTAGATCACGCGAAGAAGTGCAGAGGGCCACGCGAAGAACTAGAAAGTTCGCGCAAGACACTCAGAAAGTTCGCGCAAGATTAAAACAGAACTTGTACAGAAGTATGGATAGAATGTAAAAAATAAAAAAAATGAAATGAAATGAGGCCAGAATAGAATGTACCAGCCCCATGGTGGGCGCCAGAAATGTATGTGGTAAATTTGTCCTTGTTAACTCACCATACACTTCAACATAGTCCTTCTTCACCAGATACACACAAGACTAAATATGAGATTATTCATCATGTCTGCCTGCGTGATTCGACCTATTGCCTTCTATCTAGACAGGGTTTTGAAATAGCTCTCAGAATGAGAGTCTCACAACCATAGACTAATCTAGGAATGAAGGATTTTTCTCCATGAATGCAATACAATGCAAGATTATTCTAAGAATTGAAAGATGTAAGCTTAGTCTAAGACATGATTTCAATGTAATTATTCTAGAAATTGAAAGTAATCTATTGCAAAATGAAATTATTCTATATGAGATTATCAAGAAATATGGAAATAATTCAATATTCTAACAATGCATGAAAGTGAGTGGGGGTTTTGAATGAAGAATGAGAGTTCTTTTATAGACTCAGAGATGATCAGAATAGAAACTTTGCTCTTTGAAATAAAATAGATAGAAAAGCCAGTTTAGAATAGAAAGCTTTATTTAAAAGAATACAATAAATTGTTTTCTCTCTGCTTTAACTATTTTCTTTCTTTGATTTTAACTGTTTTATTTGATTTTAATTATTTTCTTTCTCTTTAAAGCATAATTAATTCAAAGATTCTATTTCTGAACAGAAGAAAGATTTTTGAGAGAATATCCAATTAATTAAATAAATATGACCTCATAAATAGGTTTTTTTGAATTATCTGAATATTTAAATTCAATTATTGAAATGAGGATATTTATTTAATAATTAAATATTATTTTAATTCCATTTTTATGTGTTTTAGCTAAAAGGGGTGAATTTAATTTAATTAAAGTGCTAGGACTTTATAATTAAATTAATTCAATCATGGGGTTTGTTTAGCTAATAGATATTTAGGAATATAATGTATGATTAATGCAGATTTAGGATTCTCTACATTTGACACTTAGGTCGAGTAGAGTCAGTCAAAACTCATAATTGTCTAGTACAATAGGACTTTGATGATCTAGAAGAGTGATAAATGCAACAAAATTGGTTAGGGTTGCAAGATGTCAATTTTGGGGTGTTACACATGTTAGTTTGCATTTTTAGGCTGCATTATGAGTTTGAGAGTACTTTCCTTCATCTTTCTTTTGGACTATTTAATCAACCGTGGTCATGTTTTGATCTTCATTTCCTTATCTTCTTTCGTGATCTCAATCGAAATTATCTATCTTAAATAGTTGATTGATTTTGGGGCATTCTCTTTCTTAAGGAAAATTCTCTTTCAAGTCTCTCCATTTTTGTCCACCTCTTCCAAACTTGTATCTTCCATTCTCTTTCACCCCACTTCTTTTCTTTTAATTCAACCTTGGGGAATAATCTTCCGTGCTTCATGATCTACCTTGGTTATGTGATCCTTATCTCTTTCATCTTACATCAAGAACCTTATCTTTAGTTCAATTTGATCAGATTTATCAATTTGTTGTTTCTCCTCTATCTCATTTCGATTTTGATCATGAGGGGGCAATACCTATCAAAATTCAATCCTTGATTAAGCTTTATCAATCCTATCAATTGCTCCGCTTGGGGAAACCTTGCTTGAGATTTTTATCTTGGACATGTCAATTACATATTTACAGGGGTGTTGACCTTGTCTTTTTCAATCAGCTTATCTTTGTCCTGATGTGTTCTCGTCCATCAATCACATGTCTGGGTTCTTTTGTGATCCCAGATCAATCTCACACTTCAACTGCATTCTCTAACTACATGTGTTCCCATAAATATCACACATTAGTCAAAGAGGGGCAAATGTATGCACCCTAAAATGGTCGCCTAGACTATGGACCCCCATTCTTCAATTTATCAAATGACGGAATCAATTTATCAATTTCCTGAATCAATGCCTTGCAATGTTTTCAATTCAAATCAATTTCCTTGATCAAATTGTAATTAATTCAATTATTTCAATATTTCCTAAGGTTTGATCATTTTATCCATAATCTTATTTAATTAAAAGGAAAACATCCCTTTTAATTAAATAAAATAATATTATTTAACTAAAAGAAAACATTCCTTTTAATCAAATAAAATAATCTTATTTAATTAAAAGAAAACATTCTTATTAATTAAATAAAATAATCTTATTTAATTAAAAGAAAACCTCCCTTTTAATTAAATAAAATATAAAATACACTTTGAATGCACATATTTCTAAGGGGTGGGCTTTTTCCTCTTACTTGCCTTTTTAGGGATTTATCCCACATTGCTCTTGAGGATGTATTCCTCTCCACACTTTCCTTTATAAGGAGCCCTCTCCTTCTCATTTTGGGCATCCATATTTTAGGTTATTGTTATGCTGCAGGTTTGGAGAGTGATTTTGGAGGAGAGTTTGAGCACTTGAGCTTGAACATTGCAACTTGTCTTTTCTTGTCTTCTTCTCTCATGCATCCATGGCAATCCATTTAGATTACTCTTGCACTTGCATGTTAGATTAGATTCATATTTCATTTCATAGAATAATCTTGCATGTGTATTTCCTTTCATAGATTAGTTTGCTTTCATGTATTTCTATCATATAGAATATCTTCCATTTTCATTTGCATGCATATTTGATGATCATGGAGACTAGCACTCTTGATTTTCCTCTTTGAACCTCTCGTTTTATGGTGTACTTGCATGGGCACAAACTAGATCTAAATTGAGGACCTTTATTATAAACCCTTGCATTCTATGAATAGAGAGCTATGAGTCACCATTTGAGACCTCATTCTTGAGCAATCTTTGATATAATGATGGAGATTTGATTCTGAGCAGTTGATTGTTTGTATGTTTGTCATTGATGACAACATATAATACACAGTAGTAATTCTGTATGAAATTATCTGAATGATGACATGAAGACTTGCATGGATAGATACATGTTTTTGACATGTTTATTATGTTATGTTCATACACGCAGACCTAGATATGATGTTTCAATAAATTTATACAGTTCTGTTATTAGCAGTTACAGTTCTAGAAGTATAACTGTTTAGGGCCAATGTATATAACGTGTTACATGAGTTGCGCCTATCTTCAGAATATGTGTGTGTATATTCATGTTTAGTTATGAGTTGATGATACAAATCCAAAGGATCCAAATGTGTTTCAAGACTATTGCAAAGTTATGGTTAATTTGGTGAGGCTGACTCAATGAAGCGTCGTGTCTGTTCAGCATTGACTTGCACAGACTTAATATTGTTTGCATGCTTAGTTAAGCCGACTAAGATATTGATGAAGTGTTTCTAAGAGCCAACATGACCTTCTAATTTGGAGAAGATACTTATAGTAGTTCAATTGTGATACGCCAAGTGTG
>MU224330.1:1744427-1766536 GCA_018584345.1 Thuja plicata | reverse complement strand
CCCCCCCCCCCTCTCATTTATCCTTTGGGACTATTCTAACATATAATGACTCATAGAAGTGTGTCAACATTTTACCACACAATTATATATGAAAATCAGTTAGAAAATTCACATTTTCATTGTATGTCTGTATGTTTTTTATTAAGAAAAATAGATTTTACAGGGATCCTGAAACCTGAAATAGACGTTTATGATATCAAAGTTTAAGCATCAAAATAGAGCGAGTTCAAAAGGTAGGACAGGCCAAGAAAGGCTATACTTCTAAAAAGCAGAAATAAACAAAAATAGCAAGTAAAGCCAGGGAACCTCAGGATAAGTCCACCATGATTTTGGCTGCCTTGGCCTCCTTCAACTCCATGCTGGCAGCCGAATCTTTGATTTCATGGATCACCATCTCTAGGTCCTTTTCTTTAGTGTTCTTTGTCTTGGCTCGGGTATGCTTGCCAGGCCCCTGATCAATGTTCTACATAGCCTCTATTTCCTTGCTAGCTGTGTCCTTCCCAACCAATTTTTCCTCCAGCTTATCAATCTGGGCATTGGTTTTCTCTTTGGTCTTTTTAAGAGTGTTATAGCTTTGATTTGCTATCTTCTTAAGGGTTGTTTTAACCCTAGTCATGCTTTCCTCCAGTTTTTGGACGCGGGAGCGTAGGTTACTTACATCCTCCATTTCATTGTTCCTATTCCCCATGTTAGTGCCATTTACCCTATTTTTGAGGTCTTCCACCTCATGATAGAGCCACTTGATCATCCTATAGTTGTCGAGAATGCTATTTCTGGAATTTTTTAGAAAATCTCTATCAAATTCCCCAGTGTTGTCACTAAGCACAACCAGGGATGGGTTAATAAGCTCATCTAACTTAATACGGCCGCCATCATCTACCAGAACCTTGGGGTTTATGATCTCTCTAGTTATCCCCATTTTAGTCATCTTTGTGTTGAAGTCTCTCCACCCTATGATATTTCCCTTTTCCGCCATGTAACAACTAAACTCCTTTTCCTATTCTGTCCTAGTGTCGGTTTGATACTGCATAGGAGGGTTGTTGTCCCGAACAGGGGAAGTGCTTTGAAACTTGTCCTCCAGGTTTGAACTATCAACACTCTCTTCCCTATCCTTTTCCTTCTTTTTTGGGGGTTTCCCAGAATTAGGGAACTCTCTTTTTACCAGTAGGATACTTCTCACTATCAGAATCCATGTCCTCCTCATTATATTCCTCTTCAGAGGAAATAATCATAGTGCTCCTTTTTTTAGGGGCTACCATGATCTCTTTTTTAACTTTCACCTGAGTGCCCTTTTTCTTCTTTGAAGAGGAGCCTTGGATGGTCTTTTTATTCTCATAATCTTCATCATCCTCAGAATGCAAGCCTATGCTATCCTCTATGTCTGAGGGGACATAGTTTGAGCCTGAAACCTCCATTTCCTATTTCTGGTTCACCTCTTTACCCATAATCTGGGCTTTAAAGTAATCATAGATGAGCAATAAGAGCCCTTCATGCAGTGCGGGGTTAGCTATGGATTTTTCTCTATAGCCATTGATATTATCATTTATGGAAGCATAAAGGTAAAAGGGGATAGAAATCAACATGTCATGGTGCAAATAATTCAAAAGGATGAAGTAGTGGGTGCGGATTCTGTCAAACCTAGAGTCTAGGGTTATGTAGTAGATGATGGCATGGAGCACAAACCGCCACAAAATTTTCAGCCCATTAGGCAAGTAATGGGTTCCAACTTTGGTGAGCTTCTTTTCCTCCTCGTCTCTCACAAAGTCATTGATGGCAACATCCAAAATATTTCAGTCTTTGTAGAATTTTTTCCCAACTATCAGAACCCCGTCACTGTGGAGATGACTTCTTCTGTCACAGTGAACTTTCTGCCCTCAATTTCAATGTTGCCTTTGTCCCAATTTTTGACAAAAATTTTAGAAACAGATGGCTTCCCACCATGGAGCCTTTCTATAAAGGTGGAAATGCCCCTATTTTTGAGGTACTTCCAAACCTTTGTCTGCCTTTTCCATTTTTTACCATCCTTCACGGGCTCCCTCCTATGCCTTTTTTCACCCATAGCTAAAAGATTGAGAATCATTAACAGGGGCAAGCTTTTGCAAAAATCTAATTTCTCATAGTAGTTCTAGAAATGCCTCCTGTTGTGCCTTATGTCTTAAGTTACCTTTTTACTTCCGGACACCCAAAAAGTGTGCGGGGTTTGATAGTATTTATTGCCCTTACAGCCTGTCATGTACTTTCCTCTTATGGCGACGTCATTTCCCAACTTAGCTTTCGTGTTCATGATTACATTTAATTTTTCCCTCCTTCCTAAGGATTCGGTCATAATCGACTAAATCCAAGGTTTCATATAGCATATCTTTGCCACAATGCCAACATATCTTCTTGTCACTTTGCACTGCCTTGTTAGCAAGGCAATCACCAACTTGGTTGCCTTCTCTAAACATGTGGGTTATGTACACCCTGTCAAAGGAATTTAAAATTACATGTGTCTCCTCTATCATGTTTTCTATCATCCACAAAGGTGGGTGGATATTATTGAGGCAGTTGATGATGTTTTTTGAGTCGCCTTCTAACTAGAGTTGTTTGATTACCAAATCATGGGCTAACTTAGTAACTTGAAGGGCGGCATTAGCTTTCATGTAGTGGTTAGTTTGAACACCCAATGGGAAGCTAAAAATAGCAATGCCAGAACCAAAGGTATTCTGAATAATTCCACCACTTCTCACCCTTCCTGGGTTGCCTTTGGCAGCACCATCGAAGTTGGCTTTTGACCAGGCTTCCGAGGGACTACACTAGGTGCAGCTTTGTCTCTTACCCATGGAGTTCTTGGGGTCACCAGCATCCCTGTTACCTGCAAAAGGGTTAGTATTCCCATACGAGACAAAATTCTCTAGTAGAGCGTGATGAAATTTTTCAAAAATGATTTTGGGGTTGGCACTACAATCCCTGAAGATCCGGTTATTCTGCTCTTTCCATATGCCCCAACAAAGGTGAGGCAACACCCAAGACCATATTTTTTGGAAGGCTATGTTTTTGAAGGGCCAGGTCCAGTTAAAGAACAACTCCTTGACCAAGGAGGGGAGCACCATTGTAGACCAAAAAGAGAAAGGATAAAGTGCCAAACAGAGCTAATAAAGGTGAAATGAATAAAGAGATGGTCCACCAATTCTACTTGATAGTGGCATAAGGCACATCTATTAGTAATAGAGATGCCTCATTTAGTTAGGTTGACAACAATGAGAATACGGTTTTGGAGCAAGAGCCAGAAAAAAAACATTGATTTTCGGAGTAAGGCTAGGAAGCTAGGCTTTCGCCTAGAAGGGTGGGGTGTCTTGGGTAACAAGAGCATAATAAGAAGAGGCCACAGTAAAGGATCTATTTGGGGAGCCTTCCTAGATCAGGGCATCTTGGTGTTAGGATAGAGAAGTAGCATTGAGGGTCTTGAGGAGAGGAGTTAAGTCTTGGGAGACAGAACCAAGGTTCACCCAAGAATTTGCATCTCTGTAATTCCTGACCCTGTCCCTATAAAGAAAGGTACAAGCTTCCTTCCACTGGTTGAAAGAGTCAATATATTTTAGAGGTTTAGTGAAAATTCAATTGTCATTCCAGAAGCTGAAACAATGACCATTTCCAACTTTCCATCTCACTTTAGATTTGGCCAGTTCTTTGGCCTTAATTAGGCCATTCCATATGTTGGATCCTTTTTGGATGTCTTCGTTCTCGAAGGAGTGCAAAGAGTTGTTGGGCAGATATTTCTCCTCAAAGTAATCACGCCATTCCCTAGTACCATGGAATATCCGCCAAATTTGTTTCACCTGGAGATCCTTGTTGAAAGGCTTTATTCTTCTGATACCAAGACCCCCATCCCTTTTGGGGAGACTAATTTTGTCCCAAGCAATCAGAGTGATGCGCTTATGCTCTTCCGCCCCAGACCATAGAAATCTTCTTTGGATTTTTTCTAAAGCTTATGCCACCTTAACAGGGATGGATAAAAGACTAAGGGTGTAGGTGGGGAGGTTTTGGAGAGTAGACTTGACCAGCTGTATCTCGCCCACTTGACTTAGAATAATACCCTTCCATCCGGCCAATTTTCTGTTAAATCTGTCTATGAGTTTGTTCCAGAATTCTTCCGGGGGCTTAGCTCAGAGAGGAAGGCCTAAGTAGGTGGAGGGGAGGGATCCTATCCCATGCCCCATGATTTCCACCATTCTTCTTTGTCTGACCTCAGGATTTTTGATAAAGAATAAGGAACTCTTATTCCAGTTGATGGATTGGCCAGTGGCTCTAGTGTAGGAATCCAGCAAGTTTTTAACAACTCTAGCCTCATTCATCATAGCTTCCCCACCTAAGATGGTGTCATTAATGAATTTTTGGTGAGAAAAGAATGAGGCTCCAGAAGAAGGCCTGATTCCTTTGAGCTCCCCTACACCTTTGTAAGCAGAAATAAGTCTACCCAGGCATTTCACTAGAATAATGAAGAGAATAGGGGAAAGAGGGTCTGCTTGTCTCAGGCCTCTCAAGGCACTAAAGAAGGCTAAGGGAGAGCCATTCACTAGGACCAAGAAGGAAGGCGAGGAGATGAGCTATTGGATGATAAGATAGACTTTTCTATTAAATCCATAAGCACCCAGCACCTTCATTAGGAGGGACCAATCCACATGGTCATAGGCTTTGGATAGGTCAAGCTTGAGCAAGAAGCCTTCCTTTTTCCCAGCTTCTAAGGAATGAATCACCTCATGCAACGCCATGATAGACTCCAGGATTTTTCTACCAGGAACAAAACCTGACTGTTGTTGAGCAATAATGAAGGGGAGTAAATGAAAAATTCTAATAGTGATCACTTTGGAGATAATCTTATAGAATGAATTGCAAAGACTGATAGGTCTGAAAAGATCCATGGAATCCACCCTTGACACTTTCAGAATAAGCACTAAGAAGGTGGCATTAAGTTCTTTAAGAAGATTCCTGGAACCAAAGAATTACTGCACTACTTTGACCAGATCAAACTTGACAATTTCCCAAAACTTGTGGAAGAAAAACATGGGGAATCCATCGGGGCCTGGGGCCTTATCCCCTGGAAGAGAATCCAAGGCCTTTTTAACTTCCTCCATGTTAGGAATAGCACACAGGGCTTTATTTTGATTTTTTGATATGACCGAAGGGATGTTTCCCAAGAGCATCTCCTGTTCAAGATCAGACAAGTTAGGGTCTATCAAGAGAAGGGATTTGAAGAAGTCCACTGCCAATTTAGATATGCCTTTCTCATCTTGCACCATCTGGTTTCCACTCCTAATAATGCTGATCCAGTTAGCTGCCCTATGTTTTATGGTAGATAAATGAAAGAAATGGGTGTTTCGATCCCCCTCTTTTAGCCAAGTTGATCTAGGCCTTTATTTTTAGTACAATTCCTCCTTGCCAATCACATTGTGGTATTCCGAGAGAAGTGTTTTCTCAAGACTCAGGTTGGTCTCATCGTATCCATCCCTCTGGATAACCTCTTGAATAGCTCCAAGGTCAAAGATGGCCTTTTCTTTGGAGGCAAAGATATCAACGAACTCCTTTTTATTCTAGAGTTTGATGTTGGTTTTAACATTTCTGAGTTTTTTGGCTATTTTGAATATGGCAGAGGATTTTATATCAATATTAGGATGTGTAATCCACTTTATTTCAAATCTAATGGGGAGGTTCCTTTGTTTTATAATCAAATCTAGGGTGAGGGAAAAGGGGGAATGATCCGAGCCAATTCTCACCAAAGCTGAAAGTTTTGTTGTTATGGGAGCTCAGACAGTCAATAGTGATCAGAGCTCTATCTAGGTAGACCTGAATGCAGTCAGGCCCAGTTCTCTGATTACTCCAAGTGTAATTTTCCCCCTGAAGATCCAAGTCTAATAACCCAAGATTGTTGATGAAGTTCATTAGATCCTGCCTACTTTCCAGGTCTTAGAGGATACCTCCCTATTTCTCCCCAGCCCTTAGAGGAGTGTCAAAATCCCCCATGATGATACATTTAGAAAGATCTAACATAGACATAATTCCTCTGAGTTTATCCCAAAAATATTTGCGCCTGCGTTTTGTTCAAGATATGCCAACTATCTTTCGCCTTAATATTAGTAAGGTTAAGGAGCAGAATATTACCCTCACCATAAACAATATTCACAGTCTAGAGAGAAGCGTTCCACAGAGTCATCAGCCCTCCTAAGGCTCCTTCTGAGTTCATAGCAGACCTATTCATAGACTTGCTAAACTTGATTCCTTCTAGTTTGTCCTTTGTCATCTTTGTTTCTTGGATTAGCATGACATCTGGTCTATGGTCCCTGGTCATGTTTCTAACAACATCCTACTTGTGCAGCCCATTAATTTCGTGTATGTTCCATGATATTAACTTCATTTATAACTTGAGGTGCAGACTAACCAGTTGGTCTGTTGAGTTCCATCCGCTATGTTCTTCCAGGCTTCTTCTTGCCAGATCCGGTTCAGAGATTTACGCCCTGGCATTTTCTTATTACCTCCTAGATCAGCTTTGTTCTTACTTTGGGTTGTAACTGGGGAAATTGGGGAAGGATCTCTACTATATTTTATGTTCTTGACCTTTGTCCATTCCCCCTCCTTCTCTTCTTTATGTTTTGAAAATATTCCTTCCATTCTTGTGAATCTTCCCGGAGTGGCCGAGATAAGGAGTGCTTTCAGTTCTGCATCATGGCTCTCAGAATTCATGGGTTCTTATGGAGCATCCTTCATAGGGTTCTGCGTGGGAAAGAAGACTCCTATTTCCCATGATACTTTAGGGGATCAAGATCCCACCATTGAAGGGGATGGGGGTTCACTATTTTTCACCCCTGATCAACTGATGGATTTAGAGTGCTAGCCTCTGAGATAGGGTTCGCCCCCATAAAGGGCATCAGGTCCAGACATTTGACCACTATAGAATGGGTATTTAAAGGATCTTCTATGGTAGCCGAGGCCAATTCAACTTCTCTCCCATGCATAGGGGGTTCCTTTTTCCTCCAAACCTGAGGTCTAGTGTGAGAGTTCCCCTATTTTGGGGCCTCGTGATGTTGGTCCTTTATATTCCCTCTGGACTTTTGGGTTTTCTTAGCTTTTTCCTTAGCAAGAACAGGGCATCTCCTTGCCATATGGCATTCCTTTTTGCAGTGGAAATAGGCAAAAGGAACACTTTCATATTCTAGTTTCTGGAGTCTTTTACCAAGATTTGAGTGGATTTCTATGACTTCTGGCATATCAATCCCTTCTTCAACCACGATGCAAATTCTTGCGAAAGTGAGGCACCTCCTATCCTCAGTCACTAGGTCGATCAAAAGGAGTTCTCCAAAGGATTCAGCAATTCCAGTAAAGACATCTTCATACCAGAACTCCAGTGGGAGCTCAGGTAGCCTTACCCAGACCGGGGCTTGGACAAAAAAAGAATCATTTAGGTCCAGATTAGGGGACCACTCCTGTAGGGCAAGAGTAGATTTATCGATAGCCCACACTCCTGCACAAAGTATCTTGGCATAGTCTTCTTGACACAAAAAACTCAAAAGATAAGAAGCCCCTACCCATGGCTTTTATTTCAACCTGACCCTTTAGAAACCATTTCCTCTTGGCAAAGGATCTGACAGTATCAATGTTAGGCCTAGAGCTAGAAAATTTACCCACCAATGTGAGAGACATTGAAGCAATATTGTGGTCTATGAGTTCATCTGGTAAAGAGATGGCATATTTACCTTTCTCCTTATTAGAGAGATCTTTTATTATCAGAAAAATGGACTTGCCTGAGGTTTTGATACCGAAAAGGGTTGACCACAGGCGATGCCAGTCTGAGTCCGCTTTGTCGCCATGTAGAGCTTCTGACTATTCTACTTTAGACCCCACCTCCTCTTTTCCTGGATCCTTTTGTCTTTTGTGTGGGGCCCCATCCTTGTTTGTTGTGTCTCCCTTTTCTAGGTCTGTCAGGGTTCCTCCATGTCCTCCTTCCTCTGCAACTCCTGACGCCTGCGAGGACAGTTTCCCGCCCGCTTTCAAATTTGGATTTCTGCCGCTCCGCTAGCTCCCACTCCGTTCGCCATAATATATTGTATGTCTGTATGTTGATGACTTAATTATCAAAGGGAGTTTGTCATTTGACATGCTTAAGACAACAATGATGAAAGATTTTGAGATGACAGATTTAGGAATGATTAGATACATCTTAGGCATTGAAGATGTTCAATCCAATAAAGAAATTTTTATTTGTTAATCAATGTATGCTAAGGATGTAATGAAAAAATTGGTATGTTGAATTGTAAACTAGCATTAACTCCTCTTGCAATAGGAACAAAACTTAGCAAAGATGATAATGGGTCACATGTTTATCGAACCTTGTTTAAGAGACTTGTTGGAATATTTTTTTATATCATAGCTACAAGGTCAGATGTCATGTATAGTATTAGCTTTATTTGAAGGTTTATGGATTCACCACAAGAGTCTCACTGCCAAGTTGGGAAAAGGATACTAAGATAAATTGCAGGAACAAGTGGATATGGAATTCCAAAGTTAACTAATTTGATTTGATTGGTTATACTAACAATGAATTTGCAAGTGATGTTGATGATGGGAAGAGTACTTCAGGATATATCTTTCATTGTGGTATAGGTGCAATCTTATGGGCATCAAAGAAGCAAGCTATTGTGACACTTTCATCAGTTGAAGCAAAGTAAGTGGCAGCCACATCAACAACATGCCAAAAAATTTGGTTGGGAAGAATATTGAAGGATCTATTGCAAGAACAAGAGAAGCCAACACCGATCTTTTGTGACAATAAATCAGCAATTTATTTAGCAAGGAACCATGTTTTTTATCAAAGGAGAAAGAACAATGATACAAGATACCATTTCATTAGAGACTTGATCAACAATGGAGAAATTTATCTTTATTTTTGTAGATCTGAAGATCAATTGGCAAACATTTTCATAAAGGCATTGCCTACAAAGAATTTTGAATATCTACAATAAAATATGGGAATGACTGATGTTGAAGATGTTAGTAGAAGAAATTAAGGAGGAATGTTAGAAGAAATTAGTTCCCTCTCCTCCACATACAGTCAACAAGCTGAAAGTTCCACACGCCACATCAGAAGCTATGTCAACATGCCATTTTATAAGTCATGTCAACACACCACATCGGAAGTAGCCAAAACATACTTTTGAATAAGAACATCAACTATAAAGAAATACAATATTGGATGACAAAGTTTTGAGAACGCCATGAACACATTCCAGAACACTAGGAACACATTCCAGAACAACAAAAAATCCCACCACCAAGACCAAAATGAAAAACCAACTGCATGAGTAGCAGCACATCTTCAACCCTGGTTTCTAGAATGGAAACACACCAGAGAGTACAAATAACTACAACTGTAAAACTACTACTGACCTATAGACACATGGACCATGCAGGCTTCTAGATATAAGAGTACAACACTGAGGCACTATTAAACACCATCTTCATATGATCACGTGATACATACCTGCACTCTTCTATCACTTTAGAATACATATATATCTTCTACTATCCAAACTACATACAATATCATAATGTTTGACATCAATGACAAAAACAACAAGGCATATATTTCTACCAAAAATGTCAAAAAATCTACCTAGTACTCTATTTTCTAGAGCACCCTTTTATATCTTGAAATTATCAATCTTTCATGGGTATTTGTACACCATGTTATTATGGAACCCATACTCACACCATTCATTACATCTCTTCTATTTATTTATTTTTACATACTCATATTCTCAATAATTATATCTTCTTTTTTTCCTTTTCAATATAAGTATTTCTATTAGTATTCATCCAACAATATCAAACATATAGATCTTGATGTAGAAGCTATAACACAATCAAATAACTAAATAAATTGATTTCAATAAGTATTTATTTATTAGTAAATCTAAATCATATTTCATAAATCTAAACGAATATTTACTTTACCTTTAATTTTACTAATCAATCTAATTTACAAAGAATTTAAAGAACTAATACAATATGATTATAATTCCGAACTTTTAATTTAGAAGTGACCAGCATAAAGAGCCAGGATATTAACCACAATATACCAACTCTTTACTTTACACTTACACATGGTCTTGAGTATCAATCAACAAGCCAGTTAAAAAACATAGAAAATATCCACTTTGTCTCGAGGGGGCCATGTCTGAGGATGAGTATGGTTTCTTTTTCTAGAATAGAATTCTCTAAAAACACTGGAAATGACTGATGCAAGAAACATTCAAGAGGTTCGTTAAAAAAACAGAATCTTACCATCAAACTGGCAAGATACCCATGAACTAAAAATGTTTTCACACAGAATGAGATTATTCGACGTTGCCCACAGTGTACACATCAATCATTTATATATTACTTGCATTATATCAGAGCTCGAATCACTCTGTTAATTTTCTGTTAACTTCGTCCAGAATTACCAGCAAGGCCATAATAAAAACATAGTCCACACCAGGCTCTACTTTGATCAGAAAAGTATCTCTTCCAAGCATTTCATTGTCTGGTCCCCTCTTACGACTCAACTGCATCCATAAAACCAGTTATCATTACAACAAAACCAAACGGTTGATTTATCTAATTTTCTTCAGGCTAGAAATTTCAATCTAATGAAAGAGATTTTATAGCTAGGTATAATAACAATTGAAAGACTTATCCGAAATTTATCTGATTTAAAAGGATATTGTTACTATCTATGAATCAATGTGTGTTTAATTTTTTTGTCATCGATATTTCTCGTTATATTATATGATCCATCAAATGAATGCAACCTTAGATTAACCTAGAAAATAAAAAAGTCTCACACCATAGAATCTAGAAACATTGATTTGTAGCAGTTAAGAGGAATGTTGTTATAAAAATGGTTGATCAAGCGAATTGGAGGATGAGAATTAGTATTACCTCTGCAATGGTTCGGGCTCCATAATAGAAAACGGATTCTCGTTCTATGTAGTCCCCTTTCACTATAAAATTCCACTGTTCATCGTCGTTATTGTATGCCATATATACTTTTACTGTGGTTTTTCGCTCCAGAGAAAAGGATGACCTCGCCCTGAACAATAGTTTTGCAGGATCAGTCGTCTCTCCACGATACACTTCCCACTCATTATTGATGCTCAACAGCTTCAAAACCACGCACCCACAAAAATAAAATTAATATAATATAGATTTTTGAAACCTTCGTGGAAAATTGCAGACGTAAAATTTTCACAATTCATTATATTAATATAATAAGTTTTTGAATTTGATTCTACAAGCTCTTTCTGTTACGTTGAGGATGAAATTTCAGGATCAGTATTTCACTTTCCTTGTTGTCTATTTTTAAGCTGAATTTAAATATTGATTAAAAAAGATTCTAGAGTCAAATCAGAAATATCTTGTATTAATTAAGTACTATTGGTTTGATAGTTCCTGGATTCAATTATGTAAACAAATTTTTTGTCAATATTTTAGATCATATTTTATGATTCGTCACCAAATGAATTGGCTAGAAAAGAGAAATAAATCAAATAGTAGACATGAAGAGTTTAAGTAAGGATCTTCCTTAAAATCTCTGGATCCTACTTCTCCTTTCACACTTTTGAATCCAAGGATCCTTTCTTAAAGTCTTTGGAGTCCCGTGTCACCTCTTTGTCAATTCTGTTTACATCTCCGCTTTGACTATCCTCTTCAATCTCTTCTCTAGCCATCTCATCCTTATGATGAATCCTGGAATGTGATTTGTAATATTGAAGGAAAAAATTGTGGACATAATATATCATGCAATGTGTGAAAATTTCATATGCTTAATCATATTTTAATATTTTAAGAAGATGATGACAAGTGGGGGAATATAGTAAAGTTCATGTACATAGTAAATTTTACGATGATGATGGATCAAGAAATATAGAAGATTTCATGTACATAGTGAGCTATGTAATGATGATGGGTCAAGGAATATAGTAAATTATATGTATATAGTAAATTATGCAATGATGATGGGTTAGGGAATATGCTTATAAAAACATAAGTACTAATGTCAACTTGAATTATGTATTATAAAAAAATGCACAAATAAATTATGTGATGATGATGGATCAGAGAATATAGTAAATTTCATGTACATAATAAATTATGCAATGATGATGGGTTAGGGAATATGATTATAAGAAAATAAGTAAAAATACCAACTTAAATTATACATTATCAAAAGAAAAAATACAAATAAATTATGTAATGATGATAGATTACTTAATGTGATGGACAATTTAGATTTTAAAAGTGATGCAATTCCACATAATGAATATCTTTTCATCTTTAACTTTCAACCAAAAAAAATTCAATGTTAAACTTACACTGTCATCAACTAACTAAAACAATATTATGAATGGTATAAAATCCTTCATTTAAAAAATAAACTGTGGAAATCAAATGCTGTGAATGTAATTTGCTCATAACGAAAAAGAGAAGTTAAAATAAAAAATATTTTAATTACCTAATGATCTTTTGCATTCTGATAATAGATCACAAAGTGTAATCTGAAACATTGATGATAAAAATTCTCACACAATCAAATTCAAAAGCTATCTATAGATTCATATGAATTGTGGAAATAAAAAGAGGAGTAAAACCAAAGAGAACATGTGTACCTTTCGTTTGAGAGTGAGGAGGGGCTTCCCAGAGGCGTTGCGAAGGAGTCGTTTTTCTTGCAGTCGGCATTGGCGGGCGTCAGCTCTCGCAAACGGGAATGAATCGGAGTCATTTATGATTATATCTCCTCCACTGCAACTTCGATTCCGCCTCCTTTGCACTGTGAAAACACGTGAATAATTGAGTGTACAGAAGTGCGAGCTCACCACTGGTAAAGTTCCAGTTTTGGGGTCGAGCTCATCTGATTTTGGAAGCAATCCATCCAAAGACTCTTTGTTTGCATTGTCTTTCTCTCTTTTACTCCAAAACATGTTACAAGACATCTTCTCTAAATTATGGCCTTTCAGTTATCCAAAGAACATTATATATTGATTGCTGTAATTCTATGTGCTGAGTGGAACTTTTCTTTTTTTAATGTTTACAATATCAAATGGTGAAGGAAAGAATCGCATCAGCACAAACAAGCTGTAAATGTTTTATGTCTGCGATTATTTAGTTTCGGAGTGACTGTGTAGAATCTTTCGTCAACCTTTTTCAATGACAAGTAAACTCTTTTTTGAAGCCATCAATCATATTACAGATGTACCATGAATAACTACAGCTATTATTCTTTCTTTTGGTTAGTGATGGGATTCCATAAAGTTGCAGGAAAATCATCAGAAAATATATCGAATCGATGAACATTACGCAACTAGGATGATTAATATATCTTCTCGTGTAGAGCATAAATGTACTTTTGGTAAATCGACGGCCCTAGTCGCCATGAAAACCAGACGAAACTTTTGACCACATGATTGTTGGCCAGTTGTTAAACTAGACCCTCACGAAGAGGCCCCAGCATTCTTATGCTCATTTGGATGTCAAGGAAATATAATTTATGTTATCTTTTTAATGCTCTTTGGTCTTAATTAGAATTAATATTATGCAAGGAAAATCCCTCTATTGAAGTTACATTATAGATTTATAAATAAAGTTGTCAATGCGGTCTTTTTCTATTAGTGAAGTTGAACGATTAAATATAAATTCATTATGAATCCAGTTAAAAAAGTTTCATCCTAAAAGACTTGTGCTAGAAGTTCCTTGTGGGTGATATAAAATTTTATATTATTAGAGAACTATTCACATGCTATATTAACTTAGGTCATAGGAGACATTATAAAATTCAATCATAATGGAGTTGTACTTACCTAATTTGCTTTTAGTTTTCTCAACATTTACTGTTTTTTTCTATTAAATATAACACAAAAATATAGTACATAATCACTAGTAATACTCAGTTTATGTCTAGGAATGACATAGTATCCAACAAAGATAGAGTATCTATATACTTACAGTAATATCTCAAATCCTAGTACATATCTTTATATTGTTCCAGTAAATAGGAGATCAAGTATAATACCTTTATATTGCTCTGGGCTCTACAAAACTGGAGAATTAGTAGAAGAGTCTTGATCAAATAAGAAAATATAAACAACATTGCATTAGTCTTCCTTTGTGTTCTGGAACGGAGCAATCCAGCCCATAGACCCCTCCTTCCATCTTTGTATCTTGTCCAATGGGTTGGGATTATTACTTCCTCTCCAACAGGGAGCGCGGGCCCTACAACAACTAGAGGAGTCACCATTTTTTCCTTGCTGACTAAGCTCTCTCATGTTGGTAGGCCCTCTCTCCTTCTTTCATTTTCTAGATCATCCATGAAGTTATTAAGCCCTATCTCAAATAGAGTTTTTTTCCTTAGTGCTCCTAGTCCATGTATATCCATTAGAGATCTCCCAAGTAAAAACTCTTGTGGCTCCATTTTGTAACAACTTATCAAACTTATCCTTAGCCAATCTCATAGTAACAGACACCTCAAAACAACATTTTATGTTATGAGTCTTCTGAGAGACTCAGTAAGCTCTCTAGATCTTCCACCAAAAATATTTTTATTCCTAATTTTCCAGATTTCCCATAGCTCTTCCAAGCAAAAGATAGACCAAAAGATCGTAGACTCTTTCCTGAGATTATAGGCATAGCCAACAACTACTTCCCATATGTACTCATATTGTCATCAATTTTTATACCAAACATATTTCATATCTCCTTAGAAAACATATTGGCAAAGAAAATATTTTTAACAGTTTCTAGCAATATACAAAAGTACTAAGTTTATTAAAATCTCCATCTAGTTTAAGAACGGGAAGCTTGAGCAAGAGAAGTTGCCACAAAAAATACTTCTTTTTAGGCACCACTGGGCTACCCCACAAATAGTTAGGGCATTTTTCCAGGAGGAGGCATAAAGATGTTTATTCCAACAATCATTAAGATAAGAGACGATTTCATCATTTATGCACTCTAATAATAGATAGTTTTAGCTTTGATACAATGAATAGGGGTACCATCAGTCCATTTGAAGTGGGTTAAGTTGTCTTCATTAAAGACACAAGTTTTGGGGAGTGAGAGAGAGACACATACGCCCCTAATCATAGAATATGTTCTTCAGTGAGATTGTAGGATGTCAAAGGTAGTATTCGATGTTAACAACTGCCCTTCTTTTATTATGTCTCCAAACCTCTTAATACCTTTGTCAGTCCAAATCTCAATAGAGAATCCTTATATTAATGCCAAAGGCTTACCATTATGTGAGAGATTCCACCATATGGACCTATCCTCCCTGTTGGACCCTTTCAAAATTTTCATGGCTCCAGATCTTCTCTCCTTCTCTCTGCAAATTTTACTAAGTCTCTCGCCTAAAGCCCTAAAACCATTGGTTCAAATTCATGAGAAAATCTTGCTAAACCCTAAACCCTCATGAGCTGTTATAAAATCAAGTTACTTTTTATGTAACTTAATTCTCTTATGTCATGTCTTCCAAGTTGTCGTCGATAAGGCCATGTTATTTCCTAAGGTATTTTCCTAGCAGGGTTTTAAATATTTTCTAAGTCTTCATCCCCAAAAATACTTTACCATTTATATCTTCCAAGCATGTCCATTTTAATCCAGTGGCTGGCTTAATGACTTGAAGCGAAGATGCAGTCGATCTACCAATCAAGCCATTAAGCCTGAATGATGTGTGTCCATGGCGGTCCAGGCTGAGGTCAGAAGGTAAAGTAAAGACCGATCAAGTGGGTTTTGATCGGACGGACAACATATTGCCTTAAAGGGAAATTGATCGAGATCTAGCCATTAAGGCATTATGCTTGAGTGCCATGTGTCTTTGTTGATGTCATCGTCAACGGGTCAAAAGGCAGGTAAACAAATAGTAGCTTCAAAGAGGATCAACGGTAGGCGTAAATCCTTAATCAAAAGATGTAGTCAATCTAACCTTTGAGGCACCGCGCCTGATTGACAAGTGGATTTCTTAGTCAACACAGGTCAGATGGCCAATGGGATTTCTCAGGACCAAGTAAAGTGCCATATGGATGTCAGTGGGACTAGCGTTGCCGAGTTTTAACCAAAGTAAATCACAGTTAAGTTGATTCTGATTGGATGGCTCGCGTAATGGCTTAAAGGAAAAGTGATCGAAATCTATCAATTAAGGCATTACGCTCGATCAACACCTGTCCTCCTGTGATCATGGGGCCGGAGTAAGGAAAAGATAAAGGGCAGATAAGTTTGAGAGGATCATGTGGTAGGCGTAAACCCTTAATCCAAAGTTGCTCGACATCTAATCTTTAAGGGATTGCGACTGCGCAACGCGTGGCGGATCTGATCGCAGGCCTGGGTAACTTAAAGGATATCGATGGTGGTGTTTTAAAGGCCAGTAAAGTTTGAATCTCAGCCGTCCAATTTATTTTTTATGCCATGTGTAGCCCTTATAACAAAATTTCAAATATTTAAAAGGGTTTTCATGGCGGTGGACTCAGATTTGATCTCAGAGCCATAAATGTTGTGATCTGATCTTATGGGTCAACTCTACATAGCTATTGAAGACTAAAGGAATTGAAATCTTATATGTGGAGATGCATTTATGTCCAGACTTGACAGATTCATTGGTGGGGCCCTCTTCTTTGTGAGTAATGACATCAATGACGACTCCTATGGAGAAAGATGTCACTATACCTTCGTAGGCTTCTCAATCTAGACCAAATTTGCATCAGAACCAACTTGCACATGAGTGTAAGTGTTGTTGATAAGAGATGGATTTGACATGTGAGACTTTCATAAGTGTATAAAGTATATGCTCAAAGGTAAATTCAACTAAGTAGATCTATATTAGATCTGTATAAGGTCTGATTTATCTTGGTTATGTTGTCATTGACTGTAATCTGTATTAGTTTACCAATCATAGATATGTATAAGGTCTGATTTACCCACTTAAATAGACCTATCAATGGTTAAGTACATCATACCTTGGCCTACTATACTCCACGTCTTAATTTTCTTCTACCAACTTCATGCCCATTCATTTAAACATGCTTCACGTTCCTTGATTATCTACATTTGCCCAAATATATTCTTTGACCCAAATACTTGATCCTCACTATAAATTTTGATTATAAACCCTCCAAGGGAATTAACATACTTTGTTTATCCTATCTTCAAATTCCCAAGTACTTCTCTTGCATATTTTTACTCCAAACTCCAAATTGTCCTTTCTAGGCACACAATCCTATTCCAAAAAGTTCAGCAGCGACTGTTTTTGGTTGTTTTCTCCAAAACTTTCCCAAAGACTTCCAAAACTAATAAGTATTTTAGATACCCTTTATCAAGTTATAAAACATATGTCAAACTCAACCCACATTGTTTTGTAACATCATGCTCAAAAATTGTTGTCCTCAGTCACATACCTAGGCCTAATTGCTCCATTTTACAAAGGAACCCATTTAATAAAATGCTCCTAGACCTTTCCCCTTTGGATAGTAGCATAATTTAGTCCCAATTAGAGAAAAACAAACTCAATTTGGTCCTATGACCCTCACTGCCAGTTTTGGCATTGACTGAGGTTGCTTTGCCACACTCAAACAAAGTCGAATGGCCCAAAATTGAGAGAGATTGTTGCAGCCCTCGGAAACACAATCGTGTAGCCCCTGATAGTTTGTCAATACCTCTCATGAGGTCCAAGATACGAGCCTTGGAAGATCGGTGCCCAATCATGCTTAGTGCACCTTTGGGACACTTGGGTCGAGCGTGGTCGCGAGCGTTCCAGTGACTCCGTGGGTGGAATGGGGTTTCCACTGCGTTGACCTAGTCAACCAGAGCTGATGGAGCAGACGGTTCGATGGCAGGACTGATGGTTTGAAATATACACTACGGAGCTACTTTCAACTGACTCTCACTGCAAGTTTTGGCACCGACTAATATTGCCTTGCCAAATTAAAATGAAGTCAAATCACCCAAAACTGAGAGAGGCTGTTGTAGACCTCAGCAACATGATCTTCTAGCCCCTAATGGTTTTTCGATGCCTCTCATGAGGTCTGAGATACGATTCTTGAAAGATCGCTGGCCAATCATGCTTAGTGCACCTTGGGGACACTTAGGTTGAGCATGGTCGCGAGTGTTCTAGTGACTTCGTGGGTGGAACGGGGTTCTCACTGGTGTTTACCTGACAAACAAGAGCTGATAGAGTAGACAGTTTGATGCCAGGACAGACGGTTTGAAAGATACACTACGGAGCTACTTTCAAATGACCCTCACTGCAAGTTTTGGCATCGACTAAGGTTGCCTTGCACAATTCAAACAAATTTGAATAGTCCAAAATTGAGAGAGGTTGTTGTAGACCTTGGCAACATGATCTCGTAGCCCCTGATGGTTTTTTGATACCTCTCACGAGGTCTGAGATACAAGCCTTGGAAGATGGCTTCCCAATCATGCTTAGTGCACCTTGGGGACACTTGGGTCGAGCGTAATCGCGAGAGTTTTGGTGACTCTATGGGAGGAACGAGGTTGTCATTGGCATCTACCCAGACAACCAAAGCTGATGGAGAAGATGATTTGATGCTAGGATGGATGGTTTGAAAGATACACTATGGAGCTACTTTCAACTAACCTTCACAGCAAGTTTTGGCATCGAGTGAGATTTCCTTTCCAAATTCAAACGAAGAATCGCCCAAAATTGAGAGAGTTTGTTGTAGACATCAGCAACACAATCCCGTATCTACTGACAGTTTGCCGATACCTCTCACGAGGTTCGAGATATGAGCCTTAGAAGATCACTGCCCAATCATTCTTAGTCCACCTTGGGGACACTTTGTTCAAGCATGGTTGTGAATGTTCTAGTGACTCCGTAGGCGGAAAGGGGTTATCACTGCGTTTACCCGGCCAACCAGTGCCGATGGAGCAGCCGGTTCAATGCCAAGATGGACGGTTTGAAATATTTAGCATTTGCATATTTAGATAATTCAATTTTCATCCTTCTCAATTTCCAAGCAACAAAAAGAATAGAAACCCCTAAGACCAAAATCTGGTATTGGCATCACTCTATCCTTTCTTGTAGTGTTGATCTGATTTGACTTGAGATGGATTCGTATTCTTATGTAACTTGTGAAATAAAGGAGAGCTTAAATCCTATTTGGTGATCCCCATTTTCTCCTGTACGTAGTTCTCAATGAGCATCCTTTGGAGATCACCATGGAGCAAGGCATAGACGACTTTCATGGAGATAAAATGGTACCTTGAGATAAAATTAGTTACCTTTTCATTTGGATACAATGAAAAAGGTCAATGATAGTGGCCTTGTTTCCTATATTATCTTGGAACCAAACTAGAAAAGTATGCATCAATTGATTGAAAGTGTTGATAGAGTAGTCTAGTAGGGAGCTATATCATTCCATGGTAGTTCATTTGAGGAACTGGGAGAACAACTTAAGCAACACATAGTGTAGTGGTTACAAATAATTACATAGAGTGAAAGGAATTAATGTGGATATGTGGGTCCCCATCACTGCTATACCTTTCAAATTTCTAGGACTTAGAACCCTATGACAATGGAGTATTCAACACTTGCATCAATAGTGGACAGGGAGGATAATATGGAGTAAAGGAATTATAATTAGACATAGTGCATAAGTTATAAATTTGTTGCTGCAATTATCCCATATTTTACAATATGATATTGACATAAAGGTTTTGAGGCAGGGGAGATGGAAATATGTTTCCTCCACCATCAAGTAGAGGGGTAAAAGTACAAACCTGTGTAACCCTTTTACAAAGGAAGAGGACCACGACGTGCAAAGTAGTTAAACTTTAACGACATAAAAGTGGTATTTGTGTTTAGAATTTGAAAATAATGTAAACTAATGAAATATGTAAAATTGGATGTACTTTATGTCTTTTTTTTAAAAAAAAAAAATTGAATAAGAATCGACATAGTTTTTAAATTTTTGAAGTCCATTTTTTAATTATTGAAAAATGCTGAAAATCGAGGGTCTAGTTCCCACCAAGAAAATGTATGTAAATAATCTTTTTTTCCTCTGATTTCAGAATATGTTTTAGATGACATGTATAGCTAATGCAGGAAAAAAAAGATTAGTTTTCGGTATATATTTTGTCTGTTATAACTATTCAAAGTCGAAGTTACCCGAAATTAACAGTTTTTATCTCCCACCTAGTTTGCCCTAGAAAATCTACACCAAATACAAAAAAAATTATATGTTCTTGAAGAGGACTCTCTCCTCTAGTGTTAAATATAATTTTTAAAATTTTCTAACATAATTTTCTATTTTTTTATTTTTTTGAATGAGCATGTTCTTCAATGTTAAAATACCTACTTGGAGTTTTTTAACTTATAATATATTATATTTAATCAAAATACTATAAAACTTATATGACCATAATCTACACTCGGAGCTCTACAAAAGGGTATTTTAGATTTTAAAAACAATTCAGTTTTGGTGGACAAATAAGCCCCAGAAATGATGTGTTACCAATTTTCTCTTTTTTGCTTATTTGCTTGCCACATGGGATGCCACATAAGTAGTTTCGGCCGAAATAGTTCCAGCTGAAACAGGTTTGGCTGGAATTGTTTCAGCTAAAACTAAGGTCGACCAAACATGGTTGTGTGGATGACCATGATGTTGGACTTAATGGGAAGTAGTACTGAGAGGGGAGGGGTGAATCAGTACCTCTAAAACTTTTAACACTTTACTCAATTCATCATTAATGATCATTCAATTCTGATTTACCAACCATTATTGTTATTCTTTCTTATGCATATATTGTTTGTTCACAATCTTTAATAGTTTTCAATCATTCATAGAAACATTCATGAAATTGACAAACACATAACAAAAGATATGGTATCACAAAAAACTCCTGTTAGGAAGTAAAAATTGCGGTGAGGATGGCACCCACAAAACTTCACTATCTACAAAATGGAAGGGAGCCGGTTAAAGCTTACAATTTGATCACTTCTGATGATCTACCATGTTAATATTATTAATGTGGAGACTTGTTAAGATCTACTCTGTTAAGAGATTTAGCAACACTAATCTAAGTGTGCACTCAGTTATGAGATTTACAATAGGATGGTTAAGCCCACCTTTCTTGAAAGGATTTCATTCGTGTACTACACTTGTTAGAATGAGTACAAATGTTGACCTGACTGTATGCAATCTACTATTGTTGATTTATAGATCCATTAAAACCTTTACAATAATAATATCACCTTGAATGATTGATGAATACCTTTTCTCTGCTTGTCGGTAACCTTTGTTCTGTTCTTGAAAATTGATTTGAATTTGTTTATGTTTTTCTGCAAGAATTCTCTTTCTGGTCTTTAGTTGCTCTGCATGGCTACTATCTTCATTGAACAACAACAATTCTCAATGGATTGAGCACCTATTTATACAAGTATTGACCTATCTTAGAATTCATGATTTACAATGTTAACTCTTAGATCCAAGGTTTACAACTTGACCTTGATCTTTAGTTTGTATGTTTTAAAAATGTAAAACTAATTAAAATAATAAAAATTACATTTTTTCCTCTGCACATAATGGATTTAAAAGTAAATCAAGAAGTTATAAATACAACTTTAGTGATTTATCTGACGTGGAAAGTCAGATCCACTTTTTGCGGGATGTAACTAACTGTCAGTTCTTGGTTGTCAGTTTAAACTTGCAGTCTGTCGGCGTTCCTTGACTGAACTGATCATCAGGTTCCTTGTATCTATCAGGTTCCTCTATTTGTTGTAGTGTCAGGTAGTACTGTTGTTACTCGTTGGGTATCGTTTACCTTTTTGTCATCGGGTAATACTTTAATAGTGTTTGTCGGGTAACATTGGCATCGGATAGTGTTGTGCCATATTTGTCGGTGTAGAGTAAACCAATGGTGCAGATCATGTTTTTCTCTAAGTATACTAATGGAAAAATATAATGCCTTTAATCTCCCCCTTTGACATTAGTATCAAAAACTGATATGTGCATAATACTAAAATTATTACACCATGTTTATATCCTTGTCATAATATGACTCCCCCTTACTGTGTGCATTGGTATAGTGTATGTATA
>MU224330.1:1712385-1731039 GCA_018584345.1 Thuja plicata | reverse complement strand
TACATCAAAATTTAAATATATATATATATATATATATCAAAATTTTAATTCAAATTATTTATGTCATTTACATGTGTAAGTTTTATAAATACATCAAAATTTAAATAAATATATACCGTAGCAGCATGTAATGCTCTCCCAATATCTCTCAACTTTGAATCATGTAAGGACACCTGTGAGGGATCAATCTGGTCATCTGTAAGAAAGCTGGTAAAAAGTCGATGAACTAGACGTGATGAAGTGGCCTGGGTAGACTGGTGAGGTGCATCCTCCTCAACTGTAGTTTGTTGAGGAGCTGTAGGTGGTGCAAGAATATCCTCCTATCTTTATGCACCCTGAGAACCTGATCCAATAGATCTATTGAGAATGGTGGGGATAAATTTTGGGACATCCTTGAGAGGAACCCCGTCGATAATCTGTATAGCCTGATATGCACAAAGTAGATCACTGGCTAAATATGCGCTCGTATAATGCAACTGGTACAAATCTGATATAGCTAAAACCTCAAAGGGAGATGGTATATCTACTATACGGTATAGATCATCGCTAGAGGATGCAGCCTATGTAGGTGGAGGAACACCAGAATGGGAACGCAACATGTATCTCCCTAAATGATCAGATGACATCTCATGAACCTGTGTTGTGATACTCGTGATACTAGAAAATACATCTGTCCTGATATTGTCATCAGGTACACTCATGCATACACATCTTTGCCCACTTATTTAGAGGGCCTAATGCCCTAGTGCCTGCTAATATACGTGTCATGCATACACACCTTTTCCCACTTATTAGTGGGCACTGGGGCATTAGGCCCTCTGAATCTATCTAATAATCTCCCCATCCCCTTCCCAGCATGACCGGGAAAATCTGTGTAATCAACATCATGATGCAAATGAAATTTTGCAAACAATTGTTTGTAGAAATATAGTAGAAGCTCATCCTTCTGGGGCCACCTATGATGAGCATCCAACCATCAAGGATATATAAACGGTGCAAAAAGGTCATCCTCACACCGAGTAGTCATATAACCTTTGACCTGCACTCTGTCTCGGTAATGAGGAAACATGGTCTTCACCATAGTGGTGGAGACCTCTTAATCAACATGTCTATACTTCACATCGCCAGTAACGCTGTGGGAGAGAGAAGTATAGAATGTATCAATAGATATACTATCATAAGGGTTGTATGATTGAACAGTGTCAATCATACGAACCAGGTCCTCTCTAATGACCTTCACCCTGTCCCTATTAGGGAGGGTGGTGGATGACTGGATACCCTGATCAAGAACCTCA
This sequence comes from Thuja plicata, assembly GCA_018584345.1. NCBI lineage: Eukaryota > Viridiplantae > Streptophyta > Pinopsida > Cupressales > Cupressaceae > Thuja > Thuja plicata. The sequence continues at coordinate 1,729,744 of MU224330.1, read as the reverse complement.
ATAGCTTGTGTCAATCGAGCTATGGTACTGCGAATAAATCCACCCTGCCCTCTCTAGAATTAGCCGATCTATGAGAAGAGCGGTCACTACGACCCCCATGTACACTAGCATCTCCAGAATCTATAGGTGATGTCCCTCTACCCGATGTCATGTGATAGAAAGAATAGATGTATATTCTCGAAAGTATAAAGAAGAATATATGTCTAGATCAAGCTGCACATGTACATGGTCTAATTCTAATTTAATTATATATATTTAAACACATTTGTTACAAATAAATAAACTAGAAAACACTTGAATGCATATACATTTGAAAGAAAAATGATTTAAAATCATATATACATACATGTGCACATATTTTCTAATGAAAAGAGGTTTTGAGTTATGGATCAATTTTGTCTCTAGGTTTACAACTAGCCTAGTTGAATGTAAATTAATGTTTCACGTTTAGGTTTAGGGATCAACTTGGTTTATTTATCAAATAGGTTTAGGGTTAATTTGTTTGTGGTTAGCCCATTCATGTTGGTTTCTATTGTTCTAGTTGAAGGTCAAGGTTCATGTGTTGGTTGAACATGTTAGGGTTTATGTTGGTTTCTAGTAGGTGCTCTAGTTGAAGGTTAGGGTTCATGTTGGTTGAACATGTTATGGTTAATTTATCAATTGGGTTTAAGGATCTACTTTTAAATTAGGTTTACATGGTTAGGGTTCATATATGTTTATTTAGTGTTAGGGTTTATGTTGGTTAACATGTTCCAGTTTCATGTTAGTTGCTAGCTAATGCCATGTCACGTGATAGATAAAATATATTAAAAAAACACTTGAATACATGTATGTTCGAAAGAAAAATTTAGTTTAGCACATTAAGGTTTATGTTGATTTATGTTTTTGTTTCATGTGTTGGTTTCATGTTAGGTTTCTGTTAGGGATCAATATGGTCAAGGTTTCATGTTAGGGTTCATGTTAAGGTTTATGTTAAAATTCATGTTTCAGTTTCATGTTAGGGTTCAAGATGTCAATTTCATATTAGGGTTTCACATGTTAGGGTACAATGTTATGTTTAATACATGAATGTTGCATAATACTAATGTCTTGTAGTTCATTTTCCTAATGTTTTGTAACATTTTGCTAAGGTTTTCTTAGGGTTCATGTTAGGGTTCAATATGGTTAAGTTTCATGTTAGGGTTCAATATGGTTAATGTTTCATGTTAGGGTTAATGTTAGAGTTTTTAAGTTTATTTATGCTTTAGTTTTATGTTAGGGTTAATTTTTTAGAGTTTATGTTGATTTATGTTTCAGTTTCATGTTAGGGTTAATTTTTTAGAGTTTGTGTTGATTTATGATTCACTTTCATGTTGGTTTTATGTTTTGTAATATTTTACTAATGTTTTGAAACATATGTAATAAAACTAAATTAATTAACTAAATAAAATTTTCCTAATGTTTTGTAGCATTTTCCTAATGTAACATTTTCTTAATGTTTTGTAACACATTCCTACTGTTTTGTAACATTTTCCTACTATTTTCTAATATTTTCCTACTGTTTTGAAACATTTGTAATAAAACTAAATTAATTAACTAAGTAACTAACATATAATCTTAACTGAAAAAAAACATTAAATCTACATAAAACAATATTTTATATTTTCTAAAATTAAAAACAAAAAACATCAAATAATAGTGCAACTACATTAATTTAACTAAAGAAAACTTAAAAATATTTTTAAAAACATTTATAAAGAGAAAAAAAAAAAAAAAAACAACCTATTTTCGGTCGAAGTACCCCTATTTCACTCCACAATTCTCGGAAGGCGCTCAGTGCAAATGAGCCGCTCAAACCAAATTTTGGCCTATATATAATTTTTATGGGTTCCGGCCAAAACCATTTTGACCAGACCTATTTCGGCCGGACCGGTTTCAGCTGAAACCCATCTGCCACAACGACACCACATGGCGTCGTGTGTACGCCATTTATGTACGGCCAGACATGTTTTGGCCAAAACCACCAAAATGGCCCTCAAGTGTGACACAGCTCCGTACTTTTACCTAGAGTAGAGGATCCACCAACATCTTGAATAGACCTAGTATTAACACAAGTATTTTCTGAATTGTATCCTAAAGGGACTTTATTCACATTAACACTAGGTCACATGTTATTAGACAATGGGTCAACATTATGAATTGGCTCCACTATATGCACAGAATTATTGAGCATAGAAATGCTAGCCTATGTAACAACTTGGTGTTTGAGTAAGTCTCCTATGAGTTGGGTGGAGGGAGAGACACAAAAGTACCTATAATATGTCGTAGTTTTTGTTTGGCATTAGTAAACTCTCTTAGATTTCTAACAATAGACCTAGCCTCAGAATGAACTTCTTGATTTTTTGGAAATGCTTCAAAATCCCTTAAATTTTCCTCAAGTGACTAAATATAGTCAAACTAGATAGTAAGAGAACATTCATGATCCACTGCAAGAGGAGATTTGGGTGCAGATTTTGCTAGAGTAGAGTAATTGGACCCAATTTTAGGAGAATAATTAAGCTCCAATATTGGACTGGAGAAAAAAATGTGATCTGAAAATGTCATTAGGATCCATATTCCCGATAAACATTGGGCTAAGTCTAGATGGAATATACTAGTTAGGAGGAATACTAGATCTCAAATAACTTCTCATGATAGTTCATGAAGCAGTTTGAGTCATGAAGCTCATAGAAGGGATTAACAACATCAAGAAAGACCCCTTGAAGAGAACCAAAGTTTTAAAAGTTTCACATCAAGTTCACCATAATGTGGAGAAGGGAATTTTCTACTCTTTAAATTGATGAAATATCAAGGAAAATATCAGCCTTGTGACACCTTACTTCTACTAGCACTCTAGTGAACTAGGGTGATCATGACAACTTAATTAATTAAGGATATGTTTTAAGATTTAAACAAAATATTATGTGAAATACAAGAACTAAAGTAACTACACAAAACTAATAGATAAAAATATTTTGACTATTATAAACAAAGGAGCTAACTATTAGGATCAACTGCAAGGCTCTGTAAGCTCACTACCTCAAACAACCACACAAGTTGGGGACAATATCACACATGAAAGACCTCCATGTAGCGTGATTTCATCCTATATGGATAGTGCACATGGAACATGATAGAAAATTGAGAAAATAACTAATATAATAGAAAATAAACTATGCTAGCACCCGGGAGTAAGAAATGTCAATATATGATAGAAAATGACATAAATAAAAGAGGATGAGTGAAAGAATAAACTCGCAATGAAGGAGGTAGGAGAATCCCAAGAGATTCTCTCCCTTCTCCTCCAAAACTTGCACACACAGTAAAAGGAAAAATGTTGGGGTTGTTTGGAGACTTGCCTTAGTTAAGCCCCTTATTTGGTGTTTCCACCTCCACAACAGACCCATAGACAGACAATCGATGATACATAAGTAAAAATACGATATAAAAACTTAATATTAAATAAAGACAACAAGAAAGTAGTTAAGATAGCATGGTATGCTAAACTAATGGAATGAAATATAGTGAAAGACTCCCCTTCAAAGCCACAAATATAAAGGTCAATGGAGTAAAGCAAAAGTGATGATGGTGACAAATTTGGTGTGTTGTGAAGACCAAGATGCTACAAAATAGTTGTCTCAAGAGGCAAATGTGAGCTCAAATAAGTTTATAAATGTTGTAGAAGAGAACCAAATTATCAAGAGAGATTGAAAGTGTGTGCAAGAAGACCAAATGAAGCTTAAAGTTAAATTTTTAATATGGTATGGTGATTCTCGGTGTCAATGGATAGTGGTAAGAGGCGTTACATTGAATGGGTGGTAGTTGTAACCTCTCAATGGCTCACTGCATGTCTACATATTTATGGGATGAGTGTGTATCATGTAGATTATCCACAAGATGCACACATCTTGTGACAACCAAGTTGTGTGGTCAAGAATCTTAGTTGAAAAAGATAAAGGATATGGAGGGATGTAGAGGTTTATGTGGAATTCTATTTTTTGGCCAAGGTAGGAGCATTACACAATGTTAAAATACATAAGGTGCAATTTTACAACACTACAATGGAAAAAAAAAAAAGATTTCTTAAACCCTAAATGAAAGGATATTATGTTAGACAAGATAGAGGTACATTTCTAAAAGAATATTTCTAATTTGGAACCAATAATATTTTGTCTTGAGATTTCACAGTAAGTATCCACAAATTTCTTAATATCTTTAGCTTCTCTCATTGTGGCTTACCCAAAAAGACGTGTATAATCAACAAAAATAATATGGGTAACTTAGTGCATTGTATTAGGGATCTTGACTCCTTGTCATAGCTAAAAACAATTATGTGTTGCAATTTTTATATTCAAACCTTATACTAATATAATGATTACAAAAGGTAAAAGAGGATCACCTTGTCTAACCCCTTGAGAAGAAGGAAAGAAAGTAAAGAGGGAACCATTTATTAATACTAAAAAAACTTGCCTTGAGACGTAAACTAGAGTCAATTTATCCCACTGAAGGGAAAAGTTACAGGGTGTTTTCTAAGCTTTCTGCCAACACTTGATCAACTAGTTCATCTTCCATCCTTTCACAAACCTAAACTAAAATGTCCCCCACGTAGTATCTAAATTATCTGGCTAGAAATTGATCTTTAATATTTTCTAATTATCCTTTTCAAAATATTCTTTAGACTTCTTTAGTGCCTCCTTGAATCCTTGAGACATTGGAATACCTACCAAAGATAATTCTTGATTGTCTATTTGAGAAGAGAAGAGTTGTGCTTTCTCACCAAGATCTACCAATTTTTGAAAGGAGGAAGAGATGATAATTGATTTGGGGATTGAGAAACTAAAAACCATCTGCTGGAAGAAAAAATTTCATATTATGGGCATTCATAATGAGGGTGAAGACAAAAAAATTTGTTAGGCCCCTTGGCCTAATCCTTTCCTATTACCCAAATTGGGAGAGAGCATGATTTCTTCACCTAATCTAGATATTTTGGGATTTCATAACCTATAAATTACATTGCTAATGTTGATCCATCCATACAGTGGTCATGATTCCCTAACCAACCCTTGAGAATAACCTTGTGAATTTTATTTAGGCCAAAATCTTTAATTAAACCACTTGACATACCTAATCTACAATAATATTTTCTTGGTGGGGTGAACTTGATCCCAAGGGGGATCTGATGCACTACCATGAAAAACTCTTTCTTGTTAAGGGGAATGGGTGATCTCTAGAAAGAGGACAACATATTTTTTTATAATGAACATAAATTTGGATTAGAGACTTGTTGAGCATTGTTTTTACAAAAGTCAATTGATAGGAATTTGAGATCCGAATTACTCTCTTGAAAAAGTAACGAAGTTATTCCCAAGGTTCTCCATGGTCGTGGTAGAACCGATTGGTAAGCTCAATTGAAGATACATGTGAATGATCACAAGGAGGCCTTTGCTGGTACTTTCAACTTCAGGATGCAAAACAAACTTTAGTAGTTTTGTATTTTATCAATTTATCAATGTATGTAACTTTCTAATAATGCAAATCTAACTGTAATAACCTACAATGATTACCTATTTTAACCAATTTCCAAAAAATATAAAAATATTTGAGTAGCGAGAATCGTAAAAAAAATTACGGAAATGAAATCTAACGGACATAAACCAACATTGAATCACTCTTGAGAATTAAATGATGAAAAGATAGAAACCCACGAAACATGAACCAGATAAAATAACAATTCCATGTTCAGCAGATGCGATCTTTTGAAGAAACTTTACCCAGATGCAATATTTTTCAAAATCTATCAAATTGTGAAGCCATCGGATGCATGCACACACAAGACATATTTATCTTTAAACCAATGGAATAAATCTTTCCAATCATTCATCATGGAAAACTCCAATTTAATTGATCACAAATTCATACACAATAAACATAGTCTGCTCTTTGAAATAGATGAACAAGTATGCATGCATTAATAATTTCGCATGAATAGAAGAAACAAATCAAACCATCAATGAATCACCAACAGCATATATCTTCATTGCATCAAAAAATCCGACCTTCATTACATTCTTCTAGTGAAATATATAGTGCTTCAAATACGAAACTAAGAAACTTGAAACTAGGGTTCCATTTACACTAAAATAGAAAAATAAAGCTAAAACTAGAGCTTACTAAAGAAAAACTACTCCTAACATGGCAGCTAACAACTCTGCATGGATTTCAATCCATTTTCATTACATTTGTGCAAGGAAAATAAAGCTAAATCTGCCCAGCAAACAGAAGATTGGAACTAGAGTTCCACCATTCTTGAACTAAAGTGTTCTTCTAAAACTTGAGTTCTTCTTGGGATCTTCATCTTGGCTCCTTTTCATAAACACAACTTATTGATATCTTATAGTTCAACAAAAATGACCCCAAACATGCATGTAATCTGATCTGGAACAAACTCTCCATGCAAATTACCTATTTGTCGAAATGGCCTAGAAAATTCGAACCCCGACCCTAACTCCAAAAGTTGAAAAGCTGAAAATTGGCTAAGTGTGAATTCTTATAAATCCTAAAATTTTGGACTTTCAGAGTCTGAAAGGCCGAAATCTTGAGTTTCCCAAATGGATAACTGTCAAAAATATCCCTTTGCAAAATTTGACTAAGTCAAAATTTGGACACCTAGTCATTTTGGGAGGATGTCTAGATGTGCCTTGCGGAGTATCACCACTATCTCTTGCACTTCTTTGAAGTCTGCAACTTGGATGGTATTGAGGCGTTGTTCTTTCTTTTCCCTAAAGGAAACCAATTCTGCAGCAAAATCTTTGATCTCTTCTTTGTGCTCCAACATTTCCTACATATCCTCCTTGAAGTGGAAAAGTTGTTGAAGGTCCTCCTTTGTATTTATACCAGCCAAAATTCACGTGAATTGTTGCAAGATGTTCTTTACCTGGTGCAAAACTTATTTCCCCTCATCTTTATACAAATCTAGGTCATTGAATAATTTCTCTATCTGCTCAACCCACATCATGACCCCTTCATGCCTTTTGTTGACCATGTCCAGGCATTTCCAATAGACCTTTATTGTCTGATCTATGTCCTTGATCCAGGTCTCAAAATTGTCCAGCTATGATCCTTCATATAGTTTGACCAAAATATGGAAGTGTTGCTTCCTTATTACCTTTAGGTCCTTAAAAACCTTTTTTCATTTCTCAATCTACATTTATAATCCCTCCTTACTGCCCATCATATCCACCAATTTGGTGACCTCCTGAAGGATAAATCTAAATGGCTTCAAAATTTCTATGATGGTGTTCTCTTCGAATTGCTCAAAATCAATCCTCCAATCTATACAAGCATGAAAGAAAGAATGTGGTACATCTGTCAAAAATTTTGGTGTAGTTCTCTTCTCCAAGATGGCCTGTAATGAGGCCTCTGGGCAGTCTAGGTCAATGGGACCTGCTATTTTAACAATGAAGTTGTTCAATGCTTCATTTTTCTCTGTTAATGATTTTATTCTTTCCTTGTCTTTATCCATGAATATGAGGCCATTTTAAACCCTAGCATCACCAATGTCTTACTTCCTTCCTTGGTAGGTTCACCTAAGTCAACCTCTTCAAAAGTGTAATCCTATGGAGGGATCTCAAATTCACTAGTGCTCACTATGGGTACTACAACTTGCACCTTCCAGTGGCTTCTATGATCTTGAGTGACATAAGACATTGTTCTTTCTACGCCGTTAGATTCACCTATATGGAAATTTTTTCCATAAACCTCCATGTTTGTATCTTCTTCCTCAGTGTAAACTCTTTTCCTTGGTTGTATTTCCTTGGTGAGCCATGTGGGCATGGTAAATGCAGTGACCGGCTCATATGGGGCAATATTTAGAATGGAAGTTGTATCTTCTGTATCTTTGACTTCCATATGTTCCTCCCCTTCTCCTTCCTTCCCCAAAGCTTCTCTTATCTCTTAATTTTATTTTTCTTCCATTCCTTCTTCTTCTACTTCTTCCAATTGTTTCCCGATAGTGGTATTTGGTTCTTCGGGTGCATCCTCATGAGGAGGAGTACTCTCTTCCCTTGCAGACACCTCAAATTGTGGCTCCTCGACATCTTTAGATGAACTTCATAATATCTCTTCCCAGAGACCTATTACATGTTTCAGCCTTGCCTATGAATATGGTTTTGACCTTGTTGACGAAGGGGCTTGGCTAATGGGAGTAGAAGATGGAGGATTAATAATTTTAACAGAAGGTGGAGGAGTGGGTGTATGAGTAGGAATAATAAGAGGGGGCATTTCATGAATAGGAGGTGGAGTGGATGAACTATGTTCTACATTTGCATTGCTTCCAGTCTCTTTATCAATTGGCATGTCTTTCGATATCTCTCCTTTTTTTGATTTTGATACCTGGACATTGGGTATATCTAGATAAGTTTGCACCTCCACTTTCATAGAATCCATGGTGGATGAAGGCATCTTTGTATCCATCCCTTTCTCTGAATCTGGTTCCACCAATGGTTTTTCAATGGTAGGGGTAGTGAATTGGGATGAAGGAGGAGGGGGAGTAACTTGTGAGACCAATGGTACTCGTCCTCCCACATTTATCTTTGTAGTTTGATCAATTTGATCTACTATTTGATCCTTGAACCCTATGAGATTTTGAAAATCAGAAATATAAAACTCATCGAGATCAAGGGAATCCTGGGGATCTACTTGCTCCTCTTGTGCACCTGTATCTACATCGATCGGAACATTTTCTTCTTGAGCTTTTAATTTGGTGGTTTTTGTTCCCGATCGTGTTCTCTTTGCTAAGGGAATTTATTCTTCTTCTTCTTCCTCCCCTTCTTCCAAATTCTCCAATTGCAGAGATATAGAAGATCTCTTCCTTTTGTATACCCTTCTCTTCTCTTCCTAGATAAATCTGGGTCTTGTGATTTTTACCATTGGATATTTGTCATGAATTAGGAGCTTTTCCTTGTGTGACTGGTGGCTGATTAGGAGGTGGAGAGGTTCTTTCAATCATCTTTGTTCTCTATGGTTTTTCCTTTGGGTTTGAGCCATACACAACTAACTGATCATGTCTATAAATTGTCTCTAATTTTCGCAGAGTTGCCTCCTTGAGCCCTAGCATTACTGCCCTCTCTCATTTCCCCTTATTTCCTTTGGATGGTGGATATAGTTGTAGCTTCATTGGTATGGGATACATTTTTAATGGCCTTTTAATCTAATCCTTGGTGGTATTTATCACATGTCTAGCCTTGAATTTAATATTGTCAATTTCTTCATTATCTACCTCTGCATTCAAAATGGTCTTTGCACATATTTTGTCTTCATTGTATAGAGGATCTAGTACATCTTCCGTCTACATGTGCCATACCTTGGGTGGAATGTGGAGCTCTAAAGAAGCTTGTGAAAACATGAGGGATATTTTGCAGTAGTCCCAGATCCTAACCTCATAGTCATCTACACAGTTTATCCAATGATCCTCAATGTAAGGATCATGAACATAATGCCTACCCATGATATGACTATAGGTCCTAATGGGATCAAACCAAATGTTTGTAAGGGAAATTTATCCAACTCAGAATCTAGAGACTTGCATACTTTCATATCCTGTAGAGAATGGGGGCCGATCGAAATGGGGAAGTCTTGGCAGTTTTTCTTCTTATGCTTGATATGTTTGTAGGAATCAGAAAGTTGTCTAGCCATCTCCAAAATAATTATCCTATTAGAAGGATATCTAGTAAGCTTCTTTGGTGCAAGAGTGCACCATGCCACTTTGATGTATGTCAAAGTCTTGAACTGAATATAATAGGCCCCCATTGCCCGAACCTTAGCAACAGCTTCCTCTGAGAGTCTCTTTGCATAATCACCTTCAATTGACCAGATGATTGCAAAGACAAAGGTATCGTTAAAAATTTTCATTTCTGAGCTATCTCAATTTGGGTTGTCTTTCCTAACCAGTTCTAGATATACATTGAATGGTCATGCAATGGGTTGACCAAAATCTTCTCTTTTTACTAATCCCAAGTATTCTGCCCTTGTGGCCAGTAGGAAAACCACATAAGAAGTCATATAGAAGTAGGGATTGTTCTTTATTTCTACCAATTTCTCATCCAAGTTATCACTTAGGATGGCAGCCCAATCAAATCTATCTCTTCTCCCCTTAATCCTTTCAATTAGAAAAATCATCCAGTGCTCAAGTTGGATTGATTGGGGAAGTCCATATAACCTGCTTAGCATGGTGACTGTGGCCTGGATATCATCCTTCAAATATCCTCTTATCGTGTCAATTTTATCCAATATATTATTGGGTGAAGGCTGCATCAGGTATTCTTTGTTCACAATTTCAGAGGCAATGTGAGTGTTATTTTTAAACCATTCCAAACCTTGTTCGATAGAAAAGGCATAAAAGATGCCAACCCCCTTTGGCGAGTGGAAGATATCTTCAATGTTGTCTGGCCTAATGTCGAGAATAATATCCCTTGTCTTATTCTTCACTACCCTCTCATCAGGAACATAGTGGTGTGCGAGGGTCAAGATCAGATCTAAAGATGAAATAGATATAGGATGTGTTGCAGCATTGACTAGACTTGAGAGCACAAGGGAAGTGCAGTCAGCCGACCTTCCATTAGGTTGGCACACCTGGTGAGAAAATCATCCCAGTTTACATTTCCTATGTCAGTGTTTATGACCTTGTTGTGGATATTCCCAACCCCGGAAGGAGCATGATATCCTTTGAATAGGTACTTCATTGGTGAACTAGCTATCTTTTTTGAAATTTTGCAAACAAACATGCAACTATTAACAAACATTTATTGAAAACAACTAAAAAACTAAGCAAGCAAGCCTCAATGAAACCAGAGAATCCAACCCAAAAGCCTGAAACCAATAGAAAAAGGTCTAGCGTGCTCTTTTTATATTTTTGGAGTTGGAGGGACACTGAAGACATGATCGACCTCTAAAAGACCGAAAGGCCAAAAAATGAATGCTTAGAGGAAGTGCGGGATTTCAAAGTTTTGGAGTGTGCAAAAATGAAGGAAATTTTGGTATACAAAGGTGCGAAAGGGTGAAAGAGTTTGGGAGGTGAATAAGTGAAGCTTCGGCATTTGGCCAACTCAAGTTTTTTGGCCTTTCAGACTTTGAAAGTCTGAAATTTCAGGAGTCGTAAGAATTCACACTTAGCCAATTTTCAGCTTTTCAACTTTTGGAGTTAGGGTCAAGGTCAAAAATTTCTAGGCCGTTTCGACAAAGAGGTAATTTGCATGGATATTTTGTTCCAGATCATATTGCATGCATTTTTGGGGTCATTTTTGTTGAGCTAGAAGATATTAATCAGTTGTGTTTACGAAAAGGAGTCAAGAAGAAGTCCCGAAGGAAGAACTCCATTTTTAGAAGAACACTTTGATTCAAGAGTGGTGGAACTCCAGTTCCAATCTTTTGTTTGCTGGGTTGATTTAGCTTTGTTTTCCTTGCAAAAATGTAATGCAAATGGATTAAAACCCATGTAGACTCGTTAGCTGCCAGCTTAGGAGTAGTTTTGCTTTAGTAAGCTCTATTTTTAGCTTTATTTCATTGTTTTAGTGTAAATGGAACCCTTGTTTCAATTTTCTTAGTTTTGTAGTTGAAACACTATATATGACATCATAACAATGTAATGAAGATCAATATTTTTTTGAAATAAAGTTCTATGCAATTGGTGCTTCAATTGTGGTGTGCGAATTCTTCCATCTTTGCAAAATTTATTAATTTGTGCTTGCTAGTTCATCTATTTCAGAGAGCTATTTGTTTTATTGCGATATATATCTGTGTTGTCAATTATTCAGTGTTAATCATTGTTGCGTCATCTTGTTGTGACGAATTATTGGGGAATAATTAAATTGTGCTTAAGGATAAATTTGTCTTGTGAATGCGTGCGTCTGTGGTGGCTACGCAATTCTGATGAATTTTGAGAAATGTTACATGTACTATATACATTTCATTAATGATTTCATCTGAACTTTATGATTTTTGAGTAATTTTGATTCATATCGTGTGGGTTTCCTTTAAATTCCCCGATTTTTTAATTCGCAAGATTGGTACATAAATGGTTTATGTCCAGTAGGAATTTTCTTACATGTTAATTATTTTGAATCTCTTGTTACCTTAAATATTTTGTTATTTATTTGGAAATTGATAAATCATAGATTCATATTAAACTTGCACAATAGGAATTGCATATATATTTAAATTTGAAAATACAAAAAAAAAAGATCATTAGGTAAAGTTTGTTTTATAGCCTCAATAAGAATCAAACCAGCAAAGGCCTCCTTGTGAACAGTTTCATATTTATCTTCATTGAGTTATCCACACGGTTGAGACCCAGCCTAAAGGAACCTTTGGAATAATTCTATTATTCTTTCAAGAGTGGAATTTTAATCTCAAATTCCTAGCTGTTGTCATCGTGTTATAGCGATGCCCAACAAGACCGAATCCTCACAAACCCTAACTAATCTTCCCCTAAAATTTTGGCATTCACTGTTGAATCTCCCTCACCAGTGACAATGCTAGAAGACTCTATAAGTATTCTCCAAAAAAATCTTTGTTCCCAAAGGCTATTAACATGTTGAATTGAGAAATAAGTCACAAATTATTTACAAGTGTCCATAAGCACACACACACAATCTAACAAGGTACTTGGCATTATCAAAATAAGTAAGATCATATTTTAAGGAAAGTTACCATTTGATTATCAAGGGATTCAACCAATTCCAATTCATGGTATTTTAATGGAAATAAAGACAACTAGGCCCAGAATAGAAAAAAATGCAGATAGATTTTTAAGTGTTAAAATTGAAACTCCAAATATGGGTATGTAACCCAAAACCATCTAAGCACCAAAGCTTAATTTTATGAGCATTATTTCTATCAACCTTTTTGGAAAAAAAAAACTAAAAAGAAACCATTTCCCTGATCTATGGATAAAGCCTTATTGACACCTAACCAATGAATGTGAATCCATTGTAATAATTTTTCTTTACAAAAAAATAAAGTTCTAAAACTTACCAATCAAAGCTCTTACTCTAAGATCTTGTATCTACTCTGTTAAAGAGTCCTCTAAAAATGTTACCCTAAGAGAACATTCCTCATCTTGTCTGCCAACATTGGGAGGAACTGGAGCCACTTCTTGCACTAGTAGTAGTTGTATTTTTTTTAACCCAATTCTTGAGAATAGTTCTTTCCTGATATGGGTTACACTAGCGGTATCTATCTCACCAAGGGAACTTAGAATTTTTATGAGAGTGATGAAATATTCTTAGGAACTAATCTCCACCTCTAGATTTCTTGGATTTTCTAGTGGGATTTGCAATCTACACTAAAAATTCAAAAGTGTTGAGATTTAGACTGAAGGGACCTCTAGAAATAGGAATGTTGCTTGGAGTTATAGTTGGAGAAATCTCCAAAATAGGAATACTATTTGGGAACATTGCTGGCATTGAAACCCTTGACCTAGAGCCCTTGTACTAGTTGCCTCCAAGTCGTGACACCATGAGAACCATTCTTGTCCATGCAGGGGAAGGCTTTGAAACTAGACACAGGGAGAAATTACTAAAACAAGTCCATTGGAGGCCATCCATAAATGAGGGACCTCATTGGCATAATTCCCTTATATGAAGCATTATTTCCAAACAAGTGTTATCAGTGCTTTCATGGTTCAATTTGGAGATGTAACTCTATCTTGAGTGGACAAGGTGCAAAGTTGAAGCCATGGCTATGCATGAAGGATTTGAGACATTACAAGGTACAGAACACACTTGCATGTTTTTTTATTGCATATCTGAGGGTTTTGGGTTTATTGTTATGAAGTATTGTTTGCATATTTTAGGGTTTGAGAAAAATTGGGTCAAATAGGTTTTTTGGATGTCCATTCAAATAAGGATTTTAGGGAGTTTTCATAACTAATCGTAAGGTAGTGACAGAACCATTGTCGGTCTCATTGTCCACTTGTGGATCTAGCAGTGTCATCCCTCAGCCTAGCGATTGCTAAGTTCTGACCCCCGTACATGTAACCGTTGATTTTTAAATAAAAATTCAATACTGCCACTTTGTTTCAATGCAAGAAAATCTTATTGAATGTGGCTTCTTATATTTTTTTAAATGTTTTCCAACATACATTAAATCAGACAGTATAAGGGAGTCTATGGTCAACCCTACCCTCTTCGTTTTTTTTAAAATTTGGGTTATTTCATTTAATCAAATATGATAAAATTTTGGGATCCACCAATTTATTGTCCTATAACCTAATAGGGTAATGTTTTCCTAAAAATCATAACTTTTGTCCATGATGTCCATTTTTTGACTTCTTATACTAATTGGAAAGATGGTTCCAAGCACTACTATGGTATTTTTTTGGGTCCCTATTTTTTAACATGTTTTTTGGGGTCTAAAAGCCAAATGTTCTACTTTTGACGATCTAGTGATAACTTTTGCATACAAGATAAAAAATTTCAATTTGGAATAGGCCTTGGAGAGAGTGTTCAATATACTATATAATGATGGTGTTATTTTATCAATTTGAAGGGTATGGAGAGTTTTGTACTTATGTAATCACGTTTAGGTTCCTAAGAATTAGGGTGTGATTGTGTTTGCATCCGAACAAGTCAAGAGGTGAAACCTTGAGGGAGTACATATTTTTATGATGTTACAACCGATTATCAGATTTGGAGCTTCCTAGTACATTTTTATAGGTTTTATTCAAACTTGGACTTTGATGTTGATAGATACATAGGTTGTCTTTGATTTGAGGACATCATTAGACATGGTTTAGACTTGGAGTCTAGAGTGGATGATAGTTGAGTGCAAGTACAACATTGGTGATGATTATGGTGTCATGGTTATATAGATATTTCTTTTTCATTGTCACGACATGATCATGTTTATAATGGATATGTGGTTTGATCTTATCTCCTTGATGCTTATTTCATTCCTTGACTATGGTACTCGAATGTGGACATGTTTGGAAAATTAGATTGAATGTTGATTTGGTGTTTGAGTCATCTGGTCTAAATCTCTTTGATATGTCAATTTACAGTTTACTAATATGATGATGAGTTTGCATGTTCAATGATTGGATCTACAAGTTATGTAGTTGCATGGGTGCTTCACCGATTTAATTATAGTGGGATGACTCATATATGGATTGTCTATATCCACTAGGTTTAATTCATTGTTGATGCAAACTTTGTAAGATGGTATTTTTGTGGTCATTAGTTATTTGTTATGTGTTCTTTGGGATGAGCGGATAGATGATGTTTTGAGGACAGATGAGGTTACATTTGCACCACATATCAGAGTGGGTGATGTGTGTTCCTTTAGACTTACAATATATTTTAATTGGGTCACCTTGGCTTGCATAGTTTTTCAAATTCAAAAGTGTGCCAATGAAATAAGAAACCAACTATATAATAGTTCATTAACACATCCCTCTGGCACAAAACTGCTAGAAACTATTACATTAAAACAATTTTAGAATAATTATTTTATTTTCCTTTAGTAGGTTAGCTAGTTTGTTGCATTCCTATAGGAATTTATTCACTAGAGAATAAGGATTTAGAAAACCAATTGGAAAGAAATATAATATTATATGAATGAATCCAATTTGAATTATGAATACATTATCATATGTCATCATGGTTTGATTTTGTGTGCAATAAGTGTTCTTCTCTTTAATTAGTATCAGAGAAAACATTTATGATTCAGACCTTATGGAGAGGAAGATCATGATTTCAGGAGCATGAATAGAAGGGGAAATGAAGATGCATATGTGAATAAAATAGGGAGGTGATCGTAAGAAAATGTTTAGGTATTGATTTGGGTGAATAATACTTTAGTTCACCTCCCTTAGTTTCTCGCTTGTATTTCAAAGATAGTCCACTCTAGATCATTGTAGGAGGCGATGTTTACTATTGCATTTGCGTGGTTTGATTTCTCTATGAAAGAAACCATGATTTTTTTATAAATTAGACCAATTTAAAGCACAGTCATAGCGAATTCAAATCATGGGAGAATTTTCTGTGCTAACAAGTGTTGGATATTTTAACAAAGGTATCTAATCTATCATTTTCTAAGAGTTAAAATTCATTGTGAGAGTTACATTTTAATTTCATATACAAGTTTTGTATACAATGTTGAATACAAAGTGCATAATAGTGGTGTGTGTAGGATTTCATTTCTATTGATGGATATAAATCAGTTTCCCAAGCATGTGTGCAGCTCATTTCTAGAGGTGAATTATTGTAGTTTAAAAGGAATCTGGAGAAAAATGGATAGAAAATGGGCATTAGAATATGTGTAAGAGGTGTGTGTTAGGCCCAAAAGGAGGCGAGAACAACAGAGAGGGGGGGTGAATCAGTTGTACATACCAAATAACATTAATTCCACTTTGTCTAACTAGATCTTAAAGATAAACAGTAAATGCAAGATCCACAACACATAACACAAAACACCAAGATTTTTTCTCAAGGAAACCAGGTTAAGGTAAAATCCCGGTGGGAATCAGACCCACAAGATGAATGTACTCTTTTAAAAGTATTGCCCAGTTAAGAGAAAAGTAGAGAAAAAAGGATGCATAAGAAACCACAAGCTTACAGCCTAATCAGCAGGCATACTGGCCATAGCTCACTGCTCACAATACAATCACATATCTGGCCCCCAGTTGGGTTCATTGATCTATCTTCAATTACAATAGGGTGGACATACAGTCCATTACAACCGAACTAACAAACAACATCTCCAATGCCAATATAGTTCAAATGAAGTACAAACTCTACCTTAAGAGAAATAGCAACTCTCTTTACAATTGTATACTACCACATCTCTCTCCTTATCTCTACAATGATTACAAAATGATCTCTCATTTATACCGATTACAAAGAATAATCAACCACTAGGTCGGCTAGACCTATTACAATAAAAGATGTAAACAATAAGCTCAAACTCCAAAGCGATCCAAATCAAGTTGGCTAAGACTTAGATAGGACCCAAATCTCCAATCAAAGATTCAATAGCATATCACCAAAACAACATCAATAATCTCAACACGTTACTCCATCAAGTTGGATAAGACCTAAATGAAGAAACACCAACATGCTACCAAAAAAAGCAAACCTGATCACCTCAAACAATGCAATCCAATAGCATGATCATTACATGATCCAAGTGTTGGAAATAATCAAGACTAACCAATTTACTGAGAGGGGAGGGGTGAATCAGTAACTCTTAAAACTTTAAGTCATTTCTGCACTTGTATATATTTAACCATTCATTCATCTAATCTACTGCAAGAATGAAAATATAATCATTCATAACACATAAACAC